>VBVR01004241.1:0-14958 GCA_011638315.1 Tetramorium parvispinum
CCGAGGTCGTTCTCGTGCGGGCTTTTTACCCGCGATATACCTGAAGCCCTTGTGGTTCGGCCCTATTCGGACTCGTCTTTGTCTCGTCTATCTTGTAAAACGAGCACTGAGATATAATGGCTTTAATTTTAACTTTTACTCAAAACCTTCAGAAACAACATGCGACATTATATATTTTTTATAAGATATTTAATTGACTGCGATACTTAATTAACGTTAAAATATTTAGTTTTTTTTAATACAATAAAGAACAAAGAGATTAAATGCGCACTTTAATATAAAATAAAATATTTTAAAAATAGAAAAGAGATCGTAAATATTGAAATATCTTCTCAAATATTTTTATAAATTTGTGTACATAAAAGATAAAAGAAAAATTCTTTTTATCGGAAACAAGCCCTTGGAGGGCAGTATAATTTTCATATCTAAAAATTCAACTGCTCGCGATAATAACGATTATTATTCATTACTAAATTATAGATCATACTAAATTAATACAAAACGAATAAAATCATAAAATACTTAATTATTCACTTTCTCGAGCATTTTCAATGTCATTTGAAAATTCCAAAAAACCTACAAAATATTTATCTGTTTCTAACTATCGACGAGATTATGTATATTTTTCGAGGAACCATGGATTCAGCACCTGTCTCAAAGGTTAATCTTTTTACACAAACCTAACATAAATCAAGTAAATGTCCCGGTAAAGGAGGAGCTGCTTACGCAACGAGTATTCAGCTATCTAGTCAAGATTCCCCGACGTCCTGTCGAAATGTAGGCGCAGCGATAGTAAATTTTTTCAAACGCATAATGGCGTGACTAACTTTCAGGGATGGCGGGACCCTTGCTGCGTTTTGTAACTGATATCTACCTAGAACTGATCACTGTTTGATCACACCTGTTCAGCTTGCCACGGCAGGCCACTCGAGACGCAACTAATCCGGCTGCAGTTAAAAGCCCTTTCAAAAGGGAAATACTTTTCTCGAGGAAGGTCGAGCCTATTGTATCGTAATTCCCCCTAAAACTGAAAGTTCTTTTTCTTAGAAAAAAACATCTAAAAATTCTATTTTAAGCATAACTATGCAGCTATCCTAGATGCATAGAAAGTAGATACGATAGAAATAATATCGGTCGTAAAATTGAACACTTGAGTCTAAAATCTTAAGCTGACCACCAAAACTTTTAGGCATTTGTAAAGCCGACAAGAACATTCTCTGTCGAAGGACAATATTAGAACAAAGAAAAGTCTAATCACACAATTTTCTTTTATCTAGCATGAAATCTAAATTTTATGCTTTGTAAAAGAGAAAAAATGGATAGACTTTTATTCCATCCTATTGATTCTTTCTTTATCCCGTGACCGGACGCCATTGCGCATTGGTGATTAAGAATTATCTATTACTATCTTCACCACTCTTAATCTGATAAGCCATAAAGATTTTTATTTACATTTGTTGCATTCATAACAAAAGTACAAGCTTAAGAATATATTAAGCGTCAAAAGAAAATTTACAAGTATAATATACGGAAAAAATATATGCTTCACTTCATTTCACAAAAATTTTATACAAGATAAACTTTTATAAAATATAAATCTACTTTTTCTTTCAAGCAGTCCAAAGTATATTTTAATGGAATTTTAGTTAAAATCTTCATTTATAAAATATTTGGTCAACAAAAATTAGAAAATTAGAAAATCACATCAGATGATTGCCCTTTTCAAACATACTCTAGAGAAAGAACAACCCTTGATGAGATGAATGATTTGAAAATATTGTCATTAAAATATACACCGTTTCTGATGTGTACAGAAAGGAACTAATCATCAAATCTTCCCTATTTTGTGTCAAAGAAATGTCCTCTTCTTCCAAAAATAGCGCATAATAAGCAATTCAAAGGGTGTGCCGAGACTAACCCCGCATGAAGAAGGGATACACGAATAAATTTCTATAGCGAGTAATAGAAGAGCAAGCAGAAGGGACGAGAAAGATGATGGCACGTTTGGAACGCGTCGCTGAGGGCTCTCCGCAAGCGAGAAGCGAGAAAAGGGATGAACGAAGGAGAGGAAACGAGATCGAGAATCCGGGGCTGAGCGAAGAAGAGCGACGAGAAGGCAGAGGGAAATAAAGGCAATGAATGATGCCGCGGCAGGTGCGTCGTGGCGTGTTTAACGAGTGATCCGGTCCCAGGCTCCGGCGCACCTGTAACACTCGCGTCGAACGAATCGGGTCGAAAGAGGTCCCACCATCAGCAGAGAGACGTTTTCCACTCTCTCTGCCTTCCCTCCCTCCCTCTTTCTCTCTTTGTCTTACTGTCTTCTCCACTCATTCTTCTTCTTCCTTCATTTGATGGCGGCCTTCTTAAAGATAAATTACGCGGCCACGAGTGCGTAATCGCAGCGCCGCTGATTTACGGCTTCGCGGAAACGCGTATCGAGGTAGCCGATGCGTGGTAGACTCCACCTCGAGGTGCTACCTCTCTCTTCTTCCGCCTCATATAATCATCTTGCCGAATGGACTGAACGGGACGGGCGGCATGATATACTTCTCGAGAAGAACAGTTCGAGCCATCCGTGAGACATTTATCAATCGCTACGACGTTGTCGTGGATGGATACGGTTACTCGATTAAAAAAGTACTCAGAAGAAGATTAAATAAATTATCTTCATGCGTCCGGCGTCAATAAATTGTATATACTTGTATATATGGTACACAAGAACTACTTTCCCCTTTCATCCTTAATGTCAAACTGAATAATTTATTTTAACGACAACTTTTGTGATAAATTGCCATTCAAGCATCCTACGATCAAATTAAATGAGTTTTATTTTTTTAAATACGATATATTTTTCATGATGATTTAATGCAGGCGATATGTTTGTTCTATAAATAATTAATAAATAATCTCTCACGAACAAAATTCTCTAGAATTATTTCAAAGTTCCATTAATAAGTATTGCTATTTGTGGAGCTGCACAAGCTAAAGTATCGATACCCCGCAGTCGAGCGTTGCTATTCGCGACGCGCTTCATCGAGGTCCGTAAGTCAGGAAGCCGGATGGCCAGGCTTTAAGAACGTGAGAAATAAGCGGTATCGCGTATGTACGAGAAATGAAATACGATCGCTCCAGCCGCGCTCGGAGAAAAGCCATTTCAGACGCGGCTGTGTGAGTGCGCGTGCATGCCCGTGCCCCGCCTTGCCTCACCTTGCTTCGATTCGACTCTCATTCCGCCATCCGATACCCACCTGTTGATGCGCCAACGATTGCTCCGACCTTTCTCGACGATACCACCTACCTACGAGAACCTTTTTCTCTTTTCATCTCTTCTATTTTAGATTTAAGCAACGCAATTGATATGTATTTTCTTTAATAAGCAACATGTTTCAGCAATTTTTTAAACAGTACTCTTTTTATTATTCCTTTTTATTATTTCAGAAAATATTGTTGGAGTAAAATGGAATATATTAAAATGTGTGTTAAAAAGATCCAAATTATATATATTTATATTATATTTCAGCAGGAGAAAAAAGAGAACGGCCAGCATGACTTTAATATTTACAAAAATCTTTATAATGTAATATTTAAAAAAACAAATTTTTTAGATAATCGATTTCGCTTATCTTATATTTTTAAAATAAACATCATGAAAATAGGACAGAAACATGAAGCAACTTGTCACAACATTCTTGCATTCCACAATATCTAAAGTCAAGGAATACGAACAGAACCGATTCTTTCACGGCAGAAGACGATAATCTCATATTTGGTCGATGGATTCAATTGTAAAACCGATTTACACGAAAAGGAAAGATGTGAGCGGTCGAAAGCCGATGAAACTCAAACCTCGTCACGTAGAAATGTCAAATCTCTCTTTCGACAAGATGGTAAATGCTTGAATAAAATCTTTAATATAAGATGCAGTGTAATACTCACGTAATGCCCCAAACTTAAAAGATGTGAAGCGTTTCAGGTGACTAAAACCCTACAGACGAAGAAATGGCTTTTGCGACAGTCTCCCGATAAAGTAGATCGAGAAGATAGAAGCTGGATCCGCTCTGAACTGAAAATATATAAAGACAGAGATAGTATTTATGCAGAGTGTTAGAAAATTACATACATATTACCTAGACTCTTCAATCGATTGAAAGTTAATAACTTGATCGAGAAAATTAGATTAATTGCTTGTATCTCTTTTTACAACTTTTTAATTTCTAACGATGAGTTATCTTTTGATGACTAAAGCTTGTTTTAAAATCTTTAAATAAAGCTTTAAATAAAACTTAAAATTAACAATTTATTTTACTTTTATTCTAAGAGGAGCTTTCTTGTTTCATCTCATTTTTTAAATTCTAAATTAAAGATAGAAGATTTCTTCACATCCATATCCAATTATCTTTCTTGCTTTGCGATGCTGAAACTCGCACGTATGATTCCTTGGCACCGTATAAAGAAGACTCGATATAGCACGGCACAGAGACAGAGGGAACAGAGAAAACGTGGTAGAACGCCGCGCCTGGGGCCGGGATAAGGAAAAGGGAAATAATAGGAGCGAGAGGTGGGAGAGGGAGGGAAAGACGGGCAGGCACAGGTGTGTCGGGCACCGTGTAGGCGCCAGGTCCCTCATCGGACAATCCTGCCACCTTTTGCTTGCTTTTTTCTCATCGCCTCTATCCGAGAGGGGCAGAACGAATCTTAGATCGTGGAGAGTCGATCGCTACGAAATCCTCTTGGAAGGACACTCGTTCGAAGTGCTATTTTATTTTTACTAATTCGATATTGAAATATCTTGTAAACTTTTGACAAAAAAATATAAAGAGAGAAAGAAAGATATACTATTTTTTAATGGAAAATTAATGATTTATATATAATGAAGAAATAGCGAAAAATACTTTAAAATATTTTAACTTGCTTTCTGTGCGTCAATCTCTCATGTCCTTGTTAAACGTTTAAGGTAAAAACGCGTAGGTGGCAGAGGGAAAGGAAGGTTGCGCTGTCATCTATATGTATAGCCGTAAAAAGGAGAGCATAAATCGTCCTTTACTGTCAATTACTTGTCGAAAAAATCGGATCTTTGCGTACACGAATGATCGCGCTCCTTGAATATCGTCGATAACGTTTAAATCTCCTTTCGATTGCAAGCGTGAGTAAATAAAGACGTAAAATATAGAGAGTATCACATCATAAATAGCCGATAAAAAACAAGAAACGTATAACTCGTTTCTTGCTGTTAGCTATCTATCGAAAAAATCGACATGCATATGTGCGTGATCGGAACAATTATAATATTAATATAATCATGAATAATACGTAAGATGATAGAATAATTATTAATAATAAAATAAGTAACTTCTAATTAGAATTAATTATAGATATTTATATTTCTATGACATGTAAGTATACTGGAATATTCTACTTCTCGTATCGGACACAAGGATGCTAGGGATATCCACTTAAGGGTCATTCTGGTCCATCCTTGTGTACTTTCACGTAGGTAAACACATCGCGACATAATGCTAGTTAGAGAGCACTTTCACAACATACGTGGGTGAACGTGTGTATTTTTCCCACGGATGAAACCCTAAGTCTATTAAAATTTTCGGAGTCAGATTCTCGGAATAGAATTCCCATCGGTAATGTCCGAACCAAGATCTACGATCGATTTAACTCTTTCGAGACTGTGAAGAGGAATACGAGTTAGAAAGATAAAAATCCTTTAGAAAATGATTTACTTTTCATATGAAATTGCAATGTATTTTATACTTTCCGTTTACGCACGACTATTCTCTACACAATATTATCCCAAAAATCGAAAGTTAGAAAACTTTAGCGATTTAATCCACACAATGAAACATTCACTCGCAAAAAAACTCGATTTATTTGACAAAATTATATTTATTGTATATTTGGATAAATTGTAGTAACATTGAAATTTTCATGTTCAACTAAAATACATCATAAAGCGATTAATGATGCACGCCTTGGTATAAGTTTGACACAGCGGAAAAAAGTCGATCTTTGAAGGATTAACCGGCATAACTACGGGGTACCGGGATCCGCCCGTGATCCTGGACTTTAATCTCGAGATAGTCTCGCGGGCAGCACCTTGACACTGCACGAAAAGGACCACTTCTCAAGCCGGGCGATCCGGTTCTCCTTGACGTGAGTGTGTTAGGTGCAAATGCCACTGCCACCGTGTGTGCACTCATGTGGCTCGACGGCCGCTGGCCGAACGGCCCCGAATTTTCGACGAGAGTTGGGCCACCGTGCGTCTCATTCTACCTTTTTATATTGATTAAATGCACAACGATTACGGGCATTAAGGCTATGGGATGTATCGTCGGATTTGCATAAAATTTCAGGGTGCTCTCCCGGTGTATTCGAAAGCGATTTTTCCCCTGCGACGGATTCGATCGGATGATGAATTCTCAATGTCGAATATTTTAGCAATCAAGTTTCAAAAATTAGAACTTTGTTGAGACTGAAGACATTAATCATGATTGAAATTAATCACGGAGTACAGAGTAATCCACGTAATTCAGATATCCAAAGTAATCAGATATGTAATAGATATTCTTGATCAAAATAGGTATATTTATGATCATAGTACTGTTATTAAAAACTCATTTACAAATATCAAATATTTTTAAGATAACACAGACAAATATTAAATATTTTAAAAGAGAAAAATAAATATTAAATATAAAAAATAAACATTAATAAAATTACTTATAAAAAGGCTAACAAAGTAATTAAACTTCATTTCAGGGTTTCTAAATACACAACTGTGAAACTCGAATCTTCCAGAAATATTGCCGAAATTTTTCGATAATACGTATCGACCGGAACAGCGTGTGCTAGGAAAGGTCGATGAATCAAGTCGCGTCCGTAGCGAGACAGGAAAGGAGCAGTAGAAAGATTCTACCGGTTCATTATCACGTAACTGCAACCCCAGCGTGAGAGACTTCGGAGGCTTCCTTTCTTCGACGGAGAGAATCAGCTCGAAGGGATACAAATTACTAGTATAAACTTTTAATGCTAGCTCGCGCCGCCGGCTAAACCGATCCCGCACGCCCGCGAGATGCGTGTTGCGCGCGTCTTCGAATTCCAATAGGGTGAACGGAAACGCTCCCGCTACCGGAATGCGTTCTCACTACGGGAGCCGAGTGAGATGTCGGGATCGGAAGACGACCGAAGGGTAATCCGGAGGAATGGAATTCCACAGCGTGGGTAAACTGGGGATATCACGTGCTTTGTTTAAAATCAAACAAAATTACGTTCCCTCGAAAAAGATAAAAAGGGTGCATTCTGATATCAATCCAAATGTAATTATTTGAACGTGTTGCATCTTGAGAATTAAAAATGCAGCGATATATCTTAATTTCAAAATTATCAGCTTCAATAGAATAGATTTAGATATATTTTTTAAAATATATTTTTATTTTAGAAAATAAGATTACGCGCGTGCATGAATATCAGCAGACAAAACGAGAAACCTTTAACCACGCTTCATCGTTTGCGCGTTCACGCGTTTGTCTCCAATTCTCTCGTCCTTTCTGAAATCCCGCCCGCTTTTATTCAGAGAAAGGTGCGCGAGGAAGGGAACGATCGCACAGGTGTGCCGACTAAACCGCGATTTCGGAAATCCTAAAAGAGGGTGGAGGAAGAAGGATTGCTTCTCGCGATGGTAAACGCGGTCTGGAGAGTGCGGTTTCCAGCAATCGCGTCGACAATTTACAGGCGACATTAGAACCACGATGTACGGACACGGTGGTGTATATCGAGCGTGTGCACGCATACGTTGCCTCGCTCTCCCTCCCCCTCGCACCTACATATATACCCGTGGCCATATACACGCGGCGGTGCGCGGTTTCAGCTGTTGCTACTTTCTGGCGAGCAAATAAAAGCCCGAGCACCTGCGACCGCAACGAACAGCGGCGGCAGGCGGCGCTAATTAGACGGGAAAATACGATTCGTGTAGCGTGTCCCGCCATCCCCGTGGTCCTCGGCTACCGATGTCGCGATGTCGCGATGTCCCGTGGAAACTCGCACCTAAGCGACATAGAACACCCGCATCGACGTATCTCGAATTTCTCGCAATTGTCTCCTCGTAAATTAGAAAGTGCGGCGAGATCGTTTGCTGAATTAACAAGTAGTATTTAAGATATCTAGTAATAATATTAATTAAATCTTCTATATATATATATTTATATATTTATAGAAGATTTAATTTATATTATACAATATTAATATTACATGTCAAATTATTAAAGTAACATATACATACAGCTATACATTAAATATACATATATATGTATATTACATATAATTGCGCATAAAATATTTTCAGTTTAAATTATTGAAGAAAAGCGAACTGAGGACAGCTGATTATTTGGGAAAGTTTCATTAGGCGAAATTCGATTTGATGCAAATTTGTTATATATTCGCTCGAGATCTCACCAATTACTTATTGATCGAAAAGAATACACCTGACATCTCCGACACGTTCGATAGAGCGACAGATGGGACGAGCCATGCGATCTTCGATAGATAATTCAGACGCCTCGATGACACGCATACACTCAAATACACACGTATACCCGTACACGTCCCACTCTCTTATCCGTGTCACTTTTGCGAGGAAACAACGAATTCGGCGGTTCTGAGTCAAATTGCACCACCTGCCTTCGAATGGAAGAAGCCATCGACCGGAATGATTGGATCAGCCGAAACTTACTGCTTTAATTCGCCGGCACTTGATTAACCCTCGCGAGACGCGCCGCGCCGGAATCCGGAGAACCGATTAATTACGTATAATTGGCATTTGAACTTTTGCTTGTTCCTTTAACTACTTTCTTACTGAGAGAGTAGTAGCATCCCGAATCTTATTTAAAGTTAAATTCGGGCAGCTCAATCGACTCGACTGAATCGCATAGGGTGGTCTAACTTTTTCTGAACGCAATTTTAATTGGAGGCTGCGTATAGATATTTGCAGATGCTTAATATATAAAAGAATCTCGGATTTAATTATATCAGATATTTTTAATTATGGAAATCACGGTGTTCATGTTTTGCAGAGCGATCCAAAATTGCGTTTATTTTCTAACTTTCGAGTTTATTCCTGTATATTCTATACAATTACAAGTTTTTCCGTGCATCCTGGAAATCCTCGGTTGTAAATTAAAAATAGCCGGATGCGTGGGTAAAAAAACTTATTCTTTCTCAAAAATCTCAAAAACATCTCGCGCATATGGTGACCAACAACACATTTCAGCACAGTTACGTCTGGCAACTGGATGGTCTACCGGTGATTTCCTATCTGCACATTGAGGAAACTGCAACAGCGGTGAAACTCGACCGCTTTTTTCCGCAAGGGCATCGTCTGTTTTGGGCGTGGTGCAGTCGTCGGCGAAACGATGGAGTCTAACCGACGAGGAAAACCTGGATGAGAGAGTTCATCCGTAATTGCTCTGTGCCGAGTGCTCGACGACACGTGTTTCCAGCCTCGCTGGAAATCCAAGAATCGGGACGTCTCGCTCGTTTGCGCCGACCAACTACTTGGGCGTTACGTAAATCAGAGACAAATAACAGAAAAGCCGACGACGGAGTTCCAGGTGCGGTAGGAAAAGCAGTTTAATTGCACATGCATGTGCATGTATATGTGTGTGTAAGTCTTAGAATTTATAACACTTATTAATTCATTATACAAGAGCCTGTTTTGTAAAAAATATGTAATTTAAGATGCAGATATATTTTAACTCTATTAAAAATATCCACATTTTTCGTCTTATTACCCTTACTATCTTATCCAAAAATATATGTTTCTTTTACTTGGTCTGATATATTTTAAAATATTCTCGAAACTGTTCTGAAAATTGAAATAACATATACATTTGCATAGGGTTTACTATTCTACAGGCATTGCTGCTTTGCACATGGCGATCCTTGCTTCGCCTATATGTCATGAGTTTTGCAACCTATATAATATACGTTGCGTATATTACAAAAGTCCGCAGTTTTTATGCGTTACATCACTCTTGGACATGTCGAACACATGTTCGTAGGCAAGAAAGGTCGAAAGTGACCTGGCTCTTTATGCCCCGGAATTTATTACACGCTCCGTGGCGAAAATGTGCGCGCATGCATTTGTATTCGATGACATACGGTAGCTTGATTTGCGTCGTCGATTACATATTGTATGTACACGGGGTGTCGATTATCTCTTTAAAAAATTCGATCAAATATCACCTTGTTCGATTTTTAATTTTCCATATTAAACTCTCATATAATCGTAATTAATAATTTATTAATTTAAAGTAATTTATTAAAATCTCTTAAATTCTCTTAAAATAGTGTGTGTTCGAGAAACATTCTATCTATTTGCAATCTCGAGAGAATTTAATTGTGGTGCGTCTTACACTTTAAACAAGTCGGTAATAATCCTCGAACCCAAATTCTATCGCAACATAATTTGTAATTGAACAAAGAATGATCTTTGCAAGTCTGAAATTTAATTTCAACGACATAAAGATTTAGTTCGTAAATTGTCATCGAAACAATCAAAATTAATACTTTTCTTCCTATTATATGTACATGTAGTCTTTTCGCAGACAGGATTCGCGATACGATACTTTTCGAACACCGCGTGCATACCGACGCAAATCCAGCCGACGCGAAGCGCGATCGCGTTAGTATTCACGGTGATTTGTCGTTCGTGCGACGGATAGCGTAAACAAAGGGGAATGTCATCGCGCCGCGCGTTGACAATGACGACCATCGTCAATGGGCGTCCCGACGTTTGTACGTGATTGCAAACAACCGCCGTTGCTGGCTCCGGAGGTAAATTTGATGTCCCTCGCGTGCGTGTGCGATGCACCACCGGCCGCGCGCGCGGCGCATACGGATGAGACTTCTTCCGATTAATCGCCGCTCCAAGTTATTTGGTTATTTCCCAAACTTCCACCCTTCCTCCCCCCCCCCGAATCTCACGTGTCCTATGATTAGTACAGGCAAATTGAGCGAATATTTTGGATGACTAGTAATCCAGATGACAATTTCTAACAGTTAAGATTTACGCTAGTTACATATTGACAGTAAATTTAATCAAAGTAAATGTAATTACGATTTTCAAGAGCTAAGGATTGAGATCCAAGATAAACCAAGACGAGACTGACCCAAAGTAAAACATGGAATTAGCATGTATCCGTTTCATCATTATAATAAAAAGTTCATCAGGCAACGCACGAGTATATTACTTCGAATTAAAAAACTAAAAATCTACCATCAGTTGAACGTCGCGTCTATTAAAGAATGTAGCATAAAAATAAGTCCATTGATCCTTGAGATTCAAGTAGCGCAAACAAGTTCGAGACAACCCTCTTCTTTGCTGATTTCAACGTGGCGAGGTCACCACGTGTCATTGTACCCGACTGAAAAAGAGGGTTGAAACTCGTTCTCCCTGTTAGTCTCTCGACAAATCCCGCCCTTACAGCGCTGTAATTGAAACAGCACGTGTCTCTTGCGACATGCGGCGAGCTAATGGCGACATCGTGAGCTATCAAGGGCGCAAAGGAAGCAAAAGGGGAAAAACTAGAGCTCTCTCGCGGTTGCACGTTTCTGTTGAGCCCTTTTCTGCGGGTCGAATCGATAATAATGACTGCTCATTTCGAAAGCAAGCTTTCTTCCTTAAATAGAGTAGATCGCTATTTCTAAGAAAGTACTTGGGGGAAAAAGTAAAAAGTTACTTTTCGATTATTTATATTTCGAGAGACCCTCCGTCGCGCAGAAAATTATAAGCAGAATTAAGAAAATTTAGAACGGGAAACAAATTGATCAAATATGAAAGTTATTTAGATTTTTGTCTTAATTTCGAAAAATAGTTATGTCACGCGAAGAATTTAAATATTAAAAAATTGAAAAATTAGCAACGTTCAAGAAACTTGGATACTTTCGAAATTACTTAATATAAATAGAATTAAAAGAATTAAACGAATTCAAGATTAAAAAAGTAAAAAATAAAGGAAAAGTCTCATTTTTCAAACAGCTTGAAAATTGTCTCAATAAAAATTTAAGACTTAAAATAACTTTCAATATCAAAAAATAAATCAGAGAAATTATACAAATTAATTTTCATAAAGTTTATATAATATACATGTATTATAAAATTAAAGAGTAGTCGACATCAAATTAACTTGTCAGTTGACTGTATTTTCATTTCGCATCGCGATCTCGTTGCAAGACGCGCGGTAAACATTAACGGAGACCGCTCATTGTTCGTCGCAATATCGGCGCATGAGGTTCGCAACCGATACACGCAGCGGAATTCAGATCGCAGATAACGAATGACGGTGGTGTGGTCTCGCGTCGCACGATTCCCATCTCCTCGTCGCAATCGCACGATCCTATCGCGCGCGCGGATATCGCGTTACCCGAATTAAACGACGACCGCGTACGTAGCCGGGTATGTGAACACCATCCGATCCGACCGGCCGCGTCCGTTCATCTATCCATCAAATCCGATCATAATTACACGCCGTACAGCGATACAGTCGGGATCCAACCGGCCAAAGCGTATCCACTGTCACGCGAGCTGTCGGCCGCGTCCCTCGCCGCTCTTGATTTACGAAATTTCGTGTACACACCATGAATTTCCAACTGGCGAGCGTACGCGTGTATCGCGCCAATCGCGTCACGCCCTCGATCAAATGAGCATAATAAAGAGATCCCGACCCGCTGTGTAATCTTCTCCTATTATTCCAAACGAAAACGTGGCGGGATGAATGGCTGGATTCGGCACAAGAACAATTTACCAAGGAAGATTAATATCCAGTTAGAATTTCATATAATGAAATTATTTTTGCGATAATGTAATCAGTCATTCTCCATGCATAATGAAGAAGAGCGAGTGAATTAAAAACTTATTAATTACATTTATTTTATTTCTTATTCATAAATAAATTTTGTATTTATAGTTTATAGCAGTTTATGATAATGACTGTAATATGCGTTAGTTTGCTTAAACGTTTAATTCTGCAGCGTGGGATACTTTCAAGATTGCGCCCTGGGCCTCAGGAGTGCCGGCGCTTCTTCGATTTCCGCGCGGATTCTCGCGAGAATCGCGAAGAAGGGGGTCAACGCAGGCAGCGGGGCAAGAGGGTTGGGTAGGACGGATTAGATACCCGGGAGAGGACATATGGCGGAGCTTTAATAATTGAAGCCGACACTGGCGCAGATGCGGCCACCATTCGCCGACGCTATCGCGCGCGGCGGTCCGCCCATCAAATATTTAGAGATTATAAACTACACACGGCGTGCGGCGTGCACACGCCGTGTGCACTGCCTGCGTTTGTCCTTTCCGCGTTTTTCCAGCGCGCATATGCACGCCGCTCCTGCCAGTCGCATCGGAAACGCGCGCGACAATGATACCGATATGGACGACGATACGTTCTCGTTCTGCGGTGGAAGAACTCGGCAGACAAGTAACTATTGAGCCATTTGATATAAAATACGATAGGCTGTAAGTTATAGATAGTTTGTTTTTTGTCCGGCAAAATATTAGGAAATTCTGGTAGAAAATTTGCACAGAGAAATAAAAAAAAAAGAGAAACATAAATTTGAAAAAAAAGTCTTTTAATTTGAAATCTTGAAGACGAATCGGTTTGTCGCTAAAATTAGATTGGTGAAGATTGTGAGACTCCTGTATATCCTACAAATTAATAAACTCGAGTAAGTACGAATCTACTACTATAATACATGCACGCACATAAGCAACGTACGATTAAAATATATGATTCTCGGCGAATTATACGGAGAGATATAACACGATGCCTTCGAGAAATACGTTAGAATGCCAATGTTACAAGAGCCACTAAGAGATTACTGCCGTTTCTCCGGGTCTGCGGGTAAGCGACAAAATTTATTAAGGTAACGTGCGGGCAGATGAGAGCAGCGAGCAGGTGTATCTTGGCCATAGCAACCAGCTACCAGACGAATCGCGACACATTGAAGATGCGAAACACAGTGGAATGGCATTGCGAGACGAATTCGTCATCGCGTAATTTTGGTAACCGGACTAGACAAATAAACACAAGATATATACACCTGCGTGTGCATTTCATGCTATCAGATTTGTTGTCATCGGCTAAGCCTCTATGCATTTAACATTATACAATTTTATCGTAGATAAATAATAGATAGCGATATAATATAATATAATAACTTAAAACAATAACTGTCTCGATCTCGATGGCATATTAGGATAATCATTTAAACAGCGGTGCTCGAGAAGATGTAATAAAATACTTCCAGTTTGGAAATAATTGAACGTGTCAGTTCGTGGAAAATAATAAATCTGATTGCCGCTCGAGAGACTTCATAATGAATAGGCGTCGAGATCTTTTTTCCCTCTTTGTTTATCTCATCGAAGACCTGCAAGCGAAGAAACGAGAAAGAACGAATCTGTCTGACGCTGGTTGTCAGGTGGCGCAGGATTAGTCGGGGACCTGCCATCTGGTTACCCTCGAGGTCCCGCCGGATTAGCATGCCGTATCCTTCACGTGCCACTCGCAGGAGGGTCGTCCTGGCCGTCGGTCGATTGCAGGACGACGCCAGGATCGCGTTGAGAATGGCGCAGAGGGTGGTGGCGGACGGCGGGATAATAGAATTTGAGTGTCCCAGCGGGTGGTCACCTTAGACTCAGACAGCTATGGAATGTCAACGCGATAGTACTTGTGGCACCGGTATCTGGCCGAAGTGGCTAGTAGGAAAGACATCTGGAGCAGAAATTTTTCTATTCTTCGAAAAATTTACACCCGTCTCAAAATGAGTTTTATTTTCGCTTCAAGACGATTTCCAAGTTGTGGAAATTTCGTTCCTAAACATTTCTGTATCGATGAAAATGTTTCATATAGTGATAATGACAGTTCATTATGTATGCCGCGTGCGACCAGATTTTGTATT
>VBVR01004242.1:0-14957 GCA_011638315.1 Tetramorium parvispinum
GTATTTTAACAAGTTTTATGTGAGTTGTGTTATTGACTAACAATGTCACTGACGAACCACCTTAAACTTTATTTAATAAACTAATTTTAAAAATATTTATAAAAACTAAACATTATATTTGTCCGATGATATGTTAAATGGATATCAATAGCAAGCAATTTTATAATATTTTAAAAAAGTGCTCATTCCTAAACGAGGAAACGAAAGTCTATAGGGAAAAATAAGACGTAGTACGTATGCGCATTTGCCAAGAATATTCCGATATCCAAGAGCTGATATCTGCTTCTGTATCCTGGCCAATAATCTATCTTCAAAAGTAACTTAACGGGAAATCGACGTCCAACGCGGAGTAGAAGCCGAACAGAAGCAGGCTACGCAATGGATCGAAGTATTTCCAACGGCAGGAACAACATTTTCCGTAGGGATGGGGCAAAGTGAAGAAGTTTTCCTATCGTTCGCGTCAGATATTTGCATAGCGAGATCAATACCAAGTATTGCTAGATCGAGGGCAACGCAGAAATGGTAACTACTGCGTATCTCGCGCGAAATAATACTCATCTCAGATCTAATTTAGCATATTTGAAACTAATACGTAACGTATAACGAAATAATTAACAAAACTGATATTGATTACGTATCTCTATATTATTTCCTCCAAATAACTAAGTTGTAGACAATTTTTGCAGCATAGCTGAAATATAAATTTTTTTTAGTAAGAAATATAAAATTTGTTCTTATAATCTTTACGTTAAATCTAAGTTGATAATCCTGTAATGGAAGAATTTAATTAAATCACTATCATTAATTGAATTTAAATATTTTATACAATTTACGTAACTTTAAAATACTTGGACATATCTTAAAAATAGATTATCTAACGTCGTGCACAGAAAATACGGCTGACTAGTCTTCAACGTTTCCGAATGTCATTCAGAGCAGATTTGAGAAAATGGCGACTTTTGTCTTCTTCTACGTAGCCCATTCATAGTCGTAGAAGTGGACGATGAAGCAATCGTTTCAAATCGGTCGTTAGCAAGAACGTTCGGAGGATCTTTCTGCTTAAAAAGAAGAGAAAGATATCTCGAGAAAGTTTCTACCTATAATCGTCGTGCGGTCTTTAATCTAAAATCGTGTGAAATCTGAATCCTTCCATTCTATCTATTCACTCCCTTAATCCAAAATTAGATTTCAGAAAAAAATAAATTTTTTATAAGGCAGTCATTAGCCAGTTATTACATCGTATACGATGGATTTTGTTGAAAATGTTATTAATTAATTTGATCAAATATGTAAATACGGGTATAAACTTCATTATTATTAATTCCTCAATTCTAATCGCCGTGTAAACATAAGTACGCAATTATTGGTAAAGTATTGTGCTTTGAAACAGCGTGGTATTACGTAAAACAGTACCACAACCAATTATACGCTAATAATTAGTCGAATGTGTGCGCAATAATACAAGTTCACATGGTAAAGTTTCTTGTGCATGGAGCATATGTCGTAAACACACTTAATAACGTAACCGCGTTAATTAACGGCAACGATTTGTCTTTCCGCTAATGTTTCCTAATATCTAATAATAAACCGATAAACATGGACCAATATACCTTTGTTTACCGTTACTAAACAGTCCGCTCATTTTAGTTGATTCAGTATCCCGTTGCTTCTCGCAAATCAAGCTTATTCAGCGTTGGAACGGCCTTTAATTTGCGCAACAATACGTTATGCGCTGCGTGGTCAGGTTGGAACCCCGTTAAACGTTCCGTTTGCGCGATAAGGTTCCATTAAATATTATCGTGACATTAGGATTGCCAGTAAACTTCGGGTATATCTGCCGCGGTAGAGGGAGTGGGGAAAAGTTCACCGAGATGTCAAACAGTTTCTACTTGCGAATACCGACAGACCGTGAAACTTCGGGACGATGTGCCCGCTGTTACTGAATACGATACTTCTTGACATTCCCGCCATGACAGTCTCGCATGCTTTATTAAGAAGTTCGTCCGCAAACCTCAAAAGGGTTAATGGTGGAATACAAGGCGCAGTGAAGCGCCTTTTTTTCTGATACTCCTAATTCTTGGCTCCCAACTTGCCGCTCTCTTTCACGCTTCACCTTCTTCAAGCGTTTCGTGTTCCGAAAGGTGCCAAGGATACCGAATCGATCACGATACCCTACTCGCAACGGCAGAGCGGACCGTGTAAATTTCCACCTCCACATCGTCGACGTTTCTCATTAATCGCTGATCGATCTCCTTGCCGGGTGATTAACGTCTCGTACGGCGATAGGTGAAAGAGTAACGGCAGCGGTGTCAAGGGGAGCTCGAGTCCGGAAGAAGAGAGAGAACAATCAAATGGAGAGAGAAGGTAAGGGGAGAAAGACCGGTCAGCAGACAACGGGGCTGACGGATCCCTGAGAGTGAAGAGGCGCAGGGCATGAGGTTGAGTGACTCTCCGAAAAGCATGGCGACACGCGCTCGAAATGGATACCCGAAATAGATACTACGGATGATACGGACGCGAGAGAAATCGTAACGGCTGTTAATTCATCATACGCCGTAACGCGGTAACAGCCATTCGTCTTCTATACGTTACGTAAGTATGCGCTGGCACTCGTTGAGGTATTGGAGCGTAAGGAGACACAAGGCATAATTTCCTCTCGCCCCTACTCTCTTCCACTACGAAGCGCATAATGAATACGCGCGCCATGGTTGCATAGACTGTGTCACGTGTCACGAGGGAAACTTTGAGTCCTTGTCATCGTGAAACAGCAGTCGCACACGTTACACGACGTTGCAATAGCATTTGAACGGCGATGGGAGTAGATATCTCACGGCTGGGAAAAGAAGCTGGAAAGTTTATTACATGATAATACCGCTTTCAGCAACAAAAAACGTAATCTGATATACGGCACATTGTCATTCAAGATGCAAAATTCGATAACTTATTTAACACTGCAATCTCTTTGCAAAAGTTTCTATTAAGATATCCTAGTTTATGTTTCCTTCGTAAAAGTAGCTTATGTATAATGCGCATGCAATCTAATTCTCTCCGTATTTCTTATAAGAGTTGCATATAAATGATTTCTAATGAACATAAAAATTTCTTATTTGAAAGATATATGGATTTGTATATATATCTTTTAAATTGTACTTATAAAAAACAATAAATTTGATAAGATAAATACATGTATAATTTTATTATATTCTGAAGTAATTTTAATGTTAACTGATAAAAGAAAAGTTATCGGAAAAAAATATTTAAATTATAATTAGATTCTATCTATGTATACTGTGTTCTATCTATGTATATCTGTAGTATACAAGTTAGACGAATGAAATGGTAATCATTATACTTGGTTGCATCGTATTCTGCTGATAAAAGAGTAAAAAAATCTATTCTTAAGAAGATAGATTTTCTTTCGAGGAAGCTCGAGTAATAGCTTAAATTTTGCGCCACGATCTCGCTGTTACTTATCGCGAAGCACGACATTTCCTTTTTAAGACGTAGTACATTCTTTCGAGAAATAGATTTTTTTTTATTACACTACTATATTCAAACGCAACATCGATACAAATAATCACAAATCCGTAGATATCCAATAACAAATCTCATTGATTTTCTGATTTTATAACATTAAAGATTAAAAATATGATACAAACGACATATTTGCAGTTAAAGTTATGTTGTGACACTTGATTAAAAAAAGATAAAACTTGTATGACAAGTTAATAATCGTCCTTAAGAAAATCTGACAAGCTTCAGAAACTTCGGACGATGATCCAGAAGAAACTAAAAACTTGTAAGAGTGGACATCTTCCATATCAATATTTTATATAATACAATGGATACGTAAAATATTTAAAAACAGATTGTGATTATATTAAACAATTGTAACAAATTTAATAAAAAATACGCATAATTTTTTAGCATATTTTTAAGTAAAATTGAGAGAACTGCGAAATGTAAACATAAAGGGCCGAGTTAAAAATTATTATATATAATAATCTAACACAGGAAACAATTGTAAATATTTTATAAGAAATAATAAATAAAAATTTGTAAATTAATTTTAAGATTAAAAAATTATTCAATAACAGAAATTCAAATCTCCTCATATAATTTAATAAAAGAGCTTTCTTTATTGCGGATTTACTTAGATCCTGAATTCTTTATACGGCTATCGCAATACCAATTGTAAGAGGTATAAAAGGAAATCCTATGTGCATCGTAATCGTCTAATATATTGCAGATAGATAAGAGAACAGTCCTCGCTTGTTAATGTTAAAATCCTACATTTTCGTTTCTGCTGAATATACCCGAAATTCGTATTACGAGAAAAGCTTGATTCACCACGTACAATGTTTATGCGTTCCCTTTCGTGCTAAGAACAATGGCTCCGAGAGCAACCCACCAAAGAGTTTCCGTTTCCGGGGTTACTGAAGATTCCCCCTTCGGGCTTAGTCGTGCATTTGTATGTATGCGTTGATGCGTGTTAATGTGTAAATTGTAGAAAGAACATCATATATATATATTCTATTAATAGATAAAAGCTTGTTGAATATTATTACATAGAATTAAAATTTCGATAAATTAGGAATTTATTAAATTGTTTATATGCAATTTTTATATATTAAAGACAGAATTGTTTTTAATGTTAAAATAAAATTAAAAATGTTTTTGATGACATAAAATAATATAATTACGATTAATACAATGATTTCATACAAATTAAAAATTTCCATAAAAATTCGAACATCAAATTGAAAAGTAAAAAGCTATTTGTTGTACAGTATATTTTTTACTCTTAATTATTTAAATTTATATATTTCTTATATGGATTAACTGTTGTAGTAATCTTCTATGGATCTATATGGATTAACTGTTGTAGTAAACTGTTGTATTAATCTGAAAAGAATTATTGAACTTAACATATTGTGAGTTGATTTCTTTCAATTTTTTTTCATGCAATATGCGCGAAGAAAACGCTCTCTACTCTTTGTAGGCCTTTAAAAGTGGTACAAGTATCGATGCATGAAAACGCACTAGAACTGCAGAGACAGAATCGGTGTCGGTGGTTGCGGCCGTGTCGGCAATCTGGACGCGCGCAAAACAGCGCTTGCAGCTGACGTTTTACACTTTGCGGTGGCTGATGGTAGCCAGATAGGTTCCTCGAATTGTTCTCCTTCCCGTGTGCAATCATCCTTGTCGCTTCAACCTGGCAAAGTTCGCACAACTCGTCCTGAAGACTGACCTCAGAATTTTCATAAAAATTCAGACCTATCGAGAAAACAGCCGCTTTTCCCACCTTCCGATCTCTCCGATTAAAAGTATTCCACAATTGGAAACCGATATGTTCGCGTTTGATGCTTTACATACCTATTTTTTTTTAAATAAAAGAAATTCCAATGTTGAATGGAAAGACAATTAAAAGACCTTTTTTTTATCAAACAAATTATTTTTCTGCTGACAATTAAGTTGAGTTTAATTATCAGAATAGAACATTTTTCTTAGAGATGATATTGTTTGTGTGTTATTCAAATTTGTAAAGTTTTCGAAAAACAAAACTGTTATGACATTATTAAGAAGTACTGTGCACATATACAGGATGTCTTTTCACATATCACATTAATCTTGCTGGTTTAGCATTTTCGCATGAATTCATGTAATGTACAAGGGTATTCAGCACCTAAATAGTGGATTAAAATGAGACTCTGAAAATCAATAAAATGTATGGTTTTTATTAATAATAGATATTATTTAATGTCGATTACTACGTAATTTTGAAAACAATGTCCAAGGCAGAAATGGAGGTTCTATTCCTGCATGAGGAACAGGAGCCGATTGGCGATTGGACGGGCAACCGCGTGGAAATTAATTAGCGAGCCAATTTAACTTTAACGACCGTTCGATTCCATAGAGTTTCCGGCGAGGTGTGTACATTGATAATAATTTCCCCGAATGCGCACCACTACCTTAACCATTGGAAAAGTTTTGCAAGTTAATTTTCTGATTGCGCCTGTTGATTTCACCGCGAAACAAGCTCATCAGAAGATATTCCTCATAATTCTCCGTAATGTTTATTTCCTACAATTCTGATAAAAATATTACAGGCATATGATACTTCGAAAGTAACAAACCATGAATATATCCATAAATATGCAAACGCAATAAACAAGTAATATTCGTCATACGCATAATGTGATTATAATTGAAGCTACTAAAGGAAAATATTACCGTATGAATAGTTATCGCACATTCGCATGTATGCATTGGTACACGTATCAAACGTAACTCCTTCAAAGAAGGTACGATCTTTTGCAACAAGATTTTATTTCCGTAAGAGGATCCGAAACTTTCGATTACAGCTCGGACGTATCTATGCGTCGTGACCCCTCATTCAATCGATCGTCTTGAAATTTTTATGACGTAACAAATCCACTACTGCATGCGCAACTCAAAAGTTTTGAGATCACACCATCGCGAATCATTTTGAAATAACTGAATATATTGAATGTAGAAGCGTGTTGTAAAGTTTATTAATGATAAGAATATTTATAGAAATTTACTTATGTTAGTTATAAGAATTTGCATCTATATATTTACATCTGTATTTTTGTTATATATAAATTCTTTTACAAAATTTAGTTTGTAATAAATAAGTGATTTACTATCTTTACATTAATTATAATAAATTTAGTAAAAATGTTTGATATATAAATAAATATAGGAGATATTGATATACGATGTACGATATAATATTGTACTTTTATTTAATCACATAATATGTGTGTATTATCTTTATAAACATATTTAAGCTTTTAACAAGAACATAATACAATTTTCATAATAATTTGCCGTCATTCTGGTGGTTTATAAACATTTATTAGACACGTTATTGGTTTATATATGTACATTATAAACTGCGATATGCATTTAGTGACACGAAATTTGTCTCTCTCTCTCTCTTCCTCATTAACTAATTTAAGTTTATAAATCCAACGTTAAAGATAATTTTTGTTAATATATGTACATGTAAAAGATCAATGCATATTTCCGGATCTCTGGAGTGTTATCAGTTAAAAGGTAAACTGCTTTTTATTATAAAATTCCTAAAAAAATATGCTTACAAGCTGACTTAATACAGTATTAATAAACTGATCAAATATTTGATGTTGTATCATGCGTCGTCCGTAAGCACAGCTTTGTTCGGGAATGAGCCGTCGTCCATCGAGATTTCATCGGACATGCAACGAGACGGACCGACGAGAGAAAAAAGACGCCGCACGTCGGCGCACTGCGCGTCCTGATACGTTCGCGTCAACTTGCTAAGTTAAATTTTCAACGATGTTCAGAAGCATCCGAGCACCGAACATCACATAAGAGATCGCCCGCTCAGACACGCGTCTCTATTTGCATAACAGAGGCGCGTTGCATAATGGAAATTGCCCCGCGTTGTATAACATTGCGTGCTTGCATCGTGTGCACACGCTGCCCGCCGAGAAAGAGAAAGGAATTTCTCTCATTCGCGTGCTGGCGAATAATTAGCAGGCCTGCCCGTGACATGAAGTTTGAAGCTGTTGCTGACTGGATATGCACAGCTGCCTTACATTTTCCGCATTCCTTAGGCAGATTGGGGTCACTAAATAAGAAATTACCTGGCACGAATGGAGTCCGCGAGTTTTCCGATTACATGGAAGTAAATCTTTCTTAACAATACAACGCGAATATTTCATTAATCTCTGCCTGCTTTTGTTGTGATAAAGCGATAACTATGAAAAGATCTTAACTACTGCTACGTTATAATGCAATACGCGCACTTAAACGTTTAAGCGTTATACGTTATGATTTTATTATTGATTTTAGCTCCAATTATATATATATTTTTCATTGTTAATCTAGAATTGTTTTTGGTAGCAATTTTTTTTGTTTTCTAAACTGACAAATTTTTTTTAGTTTTATTTGTCAAATATTTTTTATATGCATATATGTATATATATGGCATTTACGTATTATTATTAAATTTTTGTAACAAATAAGTTAACTTTGTATCCATCAGATACAAATTAGAAGAGAATTAAATTTATGGAAAGAATTTAAAAACTTTTTAATTTAACTTTTTTTTTAGACTTTTTTAGCTTGATATAAATGTAATATTTTATACTGCTTCTTATCGACATAACGGTTCCTTACTTTCTCATTTGTTTCTATTTTTACTAGTAACCTCGGGTAATTACACGTTCATGTCGCTTCGTGAAGCAGAAAGTAGAAGATTGATTACAGGCGCAATGCGCCTGATAATGAAAACGCATAAGCTCCAATCATTTACCATGTTTCGAAATTATTGATACACGAACATTCCAATCCTAAGTGTCGATCCATTACATGGAATGCACACGGAAACAGTCAAGATCGACAATGATACAGCATCTTGAGATAATACGATTAGGGTTACACACGTTAGCAGTTACGATTAATGATCGCTAGTGTTTGACACACCAGAAACATTTAAATCGATCTGCATTACATTTGGATGCAATCCAATTTTATAAGTATTTTGTAGTCAGTTATTCTTTTATCTATCTGAATGCAAGCGTGCAGAGCATTTTAATAGATATCCTAATGGAAATTATGACATAAAATATCACGCTGCCATTTATATTTCCTTCCGCCCGGACACGGTTATCGGGAAATAATTGCATATCACGTAATCACTCTACGGTGTAGACTGCAAAACATTAAATTCGCGATTTATTTCACGTCCAATTTTGCTTCCATTTATTACGGCATTGCAAAATCATATATCACGCAAATATTGCTTTAAAGCAAACTATATTTAGTATAATATACGCTCATCGCTTAAATAATAATGCACGGTAGTAATATATCCTGTATTCAAATTGATATTATTCTAAAGAACTCAGTGATTAATAAATAGGTGTGTATGTTTCTATAATATAAATTTGATTGTGTCAGTATTTCCATATAATCAAGATATCAACATAAAATATTATGTATAAAAGTATCTCTCAGATATTATTGATAGAAAAGAATAGTATTAATAAAACGAGAAAACTTCTGTTAGAAACAATTAAGTATAAAAACAAAATTTATATTTATTTCCATATATACATATATAGCATATTACTATGTTTGATATATCATTTACAATTTTATATCGTTGAATTTGGCGTCGTTCCTATGTTCCATGTTTTGATAGCCCTCCAGCGCTACTATAGATTTTAGCAATTCGTCGACTGCGTGTCACTGATTCTCTAGAGAATTTTCCCAAGAGAAATCGAAGCAATGCTAAGAATCAGACATTAATCTCTCTCTCTCTCTCTCTCACTCTCTTCGTCTCTTCAGATTTTAATTTTTACTATCCTAGCAGTCACCAAGCAATGAAATGAAATCACGACGCTCTTTCTCTCTTTCTCTATACGTCTGATTGAAATTCTGGATTTACTACTGACATGTCAGTAGAGAGAGCTCCGATTTTGCGAAAAATATTGGTTTAATCTCATTTTCCATACAACTTATATTTCTTCGTCAAATAATATGTATATTGTTTGCATTTCATTCCATAATTGTGCATTCGAAATATGTTACATATTTTCAATAACTCTATATCATTAGTATCATTAAAATACTATTGAATTGAATTCCAATTGTCGCAGAATATTTGCATTCTATTCGTTTTTGTAATTTTTCATTTTTTAAATTCTTATCCTTTTAATAAGAATATTACTTCTGATATTTTATTCACACATTTGTAATGTATCTGCATATTTCAATTAATGTTGGAGTAAACATCAATATGCAGCTTAACGATTTATAATCAAATAATTACTATCATAAAACCCTATAATATATTGTAATAATAATATTATAGGATAATTATTATTCATTCTAATGATCAATCAATAATTCTCCAGGTTCTACAATTCAGTAAAAAAAAATAAGGAAAATTTTAGAAACTGGTAATAACATAATAATTAATTATCAACAAAACCTGCAATGTTTTACCAGTATCCGGCATGTCATTAGAAATTTACAATCTTTTTAAAAATACAAAATTCTAGATTTTTATTCATTTTACCGAATGACAGAATTAATGTAAACCAACATATGGTTCGTGCATCTTAAATTCACTGCTTCGTACCGTCTGGTACCTGTGTACAGTATATATACAATATTGATCCAAGCTATTCGCGATTTACTTGTTCTTTTCATTCGCGTTGTTCTTGTTGCCATCTTTAAAAATGTAAAATGGCCAATAGTCATACTTCCATCCAATCTTTCATTCGATAAATCATCGATTTAGCTTTATTCCTACCATCTTTCCGTGTCATTCTATAGCGACTTCCATTATTGGCGCTCGGTTCCTCTAACAATACCAATTAGCACTTCCATAAATTCGAGGCTTTTTTCCGTTTCCCTGCGGATAATACTTCTGTGTCACGCCACCATGTGCACTCCACAAATTTTCATTAACATGTATGCGGTTTTATCGTTATTTAAGCCTTTGTTTTTGTACGCTAGGAAATTTACTAAAGCCTCCTTTCTGATAATTCCTCGTGTAACTTTTAATAAGCATCAACATTTAATTTATCTTTTGCATAATTTTATATGAACATTTTTTCATGCATATGTATTAATTTGTTTTGTATTTCTCATCATGGATTTATATTATAATTAATAATATAAACTCCGTAATCCTTTTAATTATTTTTAATATTGGCTTAATCTCATTTTCCGTATAATTATAAAACATCTTTAATGCAGTCTTGAATACAGAGATATTTCATTTTTAATTTTATAATGTAAACACAGCTAATGTAAAGTTAAAGTTTAATTATGCTGGCCAAGGAAGAACAATGATACCTACGAGAAAAATGCATACATTCCAATATCTCTTACATTATTACGAAACTAGAACAACACAATAAAAAATATTAAAAAATACTGAAATGGTAGTATGACTTTATGAAGAAAGTTTCGCAAAATGGCATGTCGAGTTAAGTCAGATTTATGGTATAACCATAATGGATAGTATATACGAAGAGCTTGCATTTGGATGTCGTGGTTCTCGTATGCATTTCACCGACTCGCGTTTTTCCTTCACACACCGCAAAGTTTTGCACTTCAATTTTCGTTAATGTTATTTGTGTTTGCTGAGAGGTGACATAATTTGATGTGTACGTTCGCAGTACTGTCTTTAGGAATTAGGTGATCTTGACAGTTTTTTAAGAAGACGAATTAGGCACCAAACATTTTTACGATAAACGATAATGCCTTATAGGCGCGTGTAACTGAAAAACTGTCTTTATATCCTTCGACAAAGAATATGATGAGCACTTACCTTCGGATGAATGCACCAATGTAACGAAGATCCATACGGTCCACGGGACGAAGACAGCAGTGATTATTGTCATATTTATTAGTCTCACGAATGTTTCTTTAATTCCTGTTTAATTTTCGTCACGTACACGCACTGGTACAAAACCTACGCGAGCCGGAGTCTAGTTGCAGACTGACTTGTCCTACAGAGTCCAGCAGGAGCAACACGACACGCATGCGTCCTGGCTTCCACGTGCCTGTCTCTTTCGTATCTTTACTAGTCACTGGGACAATTGTGATTTCCCGGACATCCTCATTCTATCTCATTGCGTAGGAGGATTGAAGGTACCTTCGGACGTGTTGTGCGAATTTATTATATATTATATCTCGTTTATCGTTCCCCGCATGACATCCTTTCGCGAAGTTTTGAGATTGTTCGCGGTCTTACACAATACACTTAACGTAGTCGATTCATTTATTCACTATTGCGAACCTTTTATAATATAAGAGGATTTGCGTCACGCGTGCTCATATTACAAAATACGAACGTTTCATATTCAAACCAATGATAAAAATTTAATACAGCGGAAGAAATGTCTCTGCCAAAGAAATATCTCTAACAATTGATGAAACTCGCATGCACAAGTTTTCCACGTAGTTACCCCTTTCGTATTTTTACTACTCACAGAGAGACAATTGTAATTTACTAGATATTTTCGTTCTATCTCATTGAGCAGGAGATCCAAAATATCTTCGATATCAAAGGGATCGTATGAGAACGTTATTTCTTTTATAGTCTCTCTCTTATGTACATCTTTTTTCAAGATTGATCTACGCTCTGTAAAAAAATAAGAAAAAAAAAACTCAATTCAATTAAGAGCAATTATAAACAAGAACTTGGACTAAAAGAAAAGTTATAGATACTATAAATCTATACAAATATACATATGTTTTAATTGATAGATTATCATGATTTGTTAGGTTTTAAAAAGTGATAGATATGAATACAATATTTTACAATATTTGATTTATCATGATTTATACGAATTTACAATATTTGATTTGTGTATCTGTTATTTTGCAATAGAGAAGTACATGTGCATAATTAAACTTATAGACAAATACGTATATTCTGAAATAAGCACACATTCTTTATTTCATTCAACAGTTCTCAATCTGTACATATAAAATATTTTAATATTATAGAGAACTTAATAAATAAATGAAAAAGTCATGATAGAAAAATCTATTTCGAAGGAGAGTGAGAAAGGAGAGAGACATCACAATTTTATGCTTGACAATAGACTAAAATTTATTGATTGAAATCAAGAAATTATTTACTTGTTTCAGAATATAATTGTGTCTATAAGTTTGAATATAAACATATATTTTTCTATTGAGCAAAATCATAGATATACGGTAAATTATAATAAATGTTGTAAATTCAAAATCTAAAAATAAAAGTATATTAATATTACATCAGAGAGTAAATCCATATTTCTTTTTAAAAGATCAGAGATCAAAGAGTATTTTAGAAGCTTAGGGGAGATCATTTTAAATACAGTTTCTTCAAACTTTTTGGTAATACTTGGTTCTTACTTTTACTTTTTTTAATCACTTTGCTCTTATATTACATTAATATTCTAGAAAGAATTATACGTACTGCATAAAAATATAATATTTTATTTAATAAATAAACAAGATGTATTATTTGATAGTTTTATTTATTGTCGTTTTTTATTCAATTGTATATTCAATATTTTACAACTGCTGCTTTTTCGATACATTCGTCTGCGTTTAACAAATAGCGATACACAATAAATGTAAAAGTTTTTAAGATTATTTATTCATTTAGACTTAGTAGAAACAAATTTAATAATAGAAATGATTGAATTTAATAATTGAGTTTAATAATGGAATTTTCATTTGTGCATCACGAACGATCGTGTGTGTAAAATTGTTGGAATCTATGTTACAAAGAACAAAAATCTGTTACAAAGTAAAAAATCAAATTTCTATGGTCCTTTCAAAATCCCGTTGTTCTTGCTGTAACGCTTACAGGGAAAAAAAAGTGTATTAGGCAGCGCTCATTGTTTCCGAAATTAATACCGGAAACCGCAACTCTCCCTGTACAAACGGCGCCGCTGCGCGCATACACGCTTTGATAACGCTAGATGCAGGGAAATAGGGAAACGGAATGGAAATAATTCGCCAGGCTGTTGAGGCAGCCTAGGATTAGTGTAAGCCGTTAGAGGTACGTCCTCGCCTCCCGAGTGTGCGTGCAGCAACGTTTCTTCTCTAAGAGTATTGGGGATAAAGAAGAAAGAGGCAGAGGGGCAAAAGCGGAGCGCGGTAGGGATGATCGAGAAGAAAGGGAAGGCCTGGCAAAGGCAAAAGGGGAGAAATAAAAGGAAGGACGCGAGAAGCGACGCCGGAAGTGAGCAAACATATTCCACCGAACAGGCGTCGTTAGCGCGAGATTCAGCGTTCGACTTTTCGCGTTTGATATGAATTTTTCTTCTTTGCCTGGGGTGGCATTAGCGCGCGGCGTTTTTCGTTCAGCGGATGTCCGATTGTGAGTCGTGCACGCCGGTAGCCAACGAGGCGGAGTCGCGTTCGAAGCGGGTAAGTCAAACGAGAAAACTTCGCGGATTAAGCGCAATCAAGTACCGATAATTCCCTTGTGAATCGTGTCTCTCGTCCCTTCTTTTTCTCTTTCTCTTTCTCTCTCTTTTCTCTCTTTTTCCTCTATCGCTTTCTCTATCCAAGCGTAGAATAGAAGGGGGACGGATGGGTTAGAGAGGACCTTCGCGTGTCCCAGCTCGAAGGAAAACCGAATTGTTCGGATTGGATGCCTCCGTGTTCGCGGCAATGCTATCTCTTACCCCGACATCGACCCCTGCGAAAGCCCCCGCGGGCGTTATCTACCGAATTAATCGGGAAGTTTCTCGTCTTTAACTATATAACATTAATTTTAATATCAATTCGACGATTCGTGGTTTATTCTCTTGATGGTATTCGCGGTTCTCGAGTGCTCGCCGATGCGAATTAAGACAGCGCGACGTCTCGCATAAGTTAGAGAATTAGCTAAAAAAATCATCGTTTGCTCTCAGAGATCCATTTATAATTTAAAAGCAAAAAGAAAAAGTAATTTGTCAAAATAAACAATTAATTTTTGTATTCAATTATTAATAATAATTTGTTTTATGTAGCATCTCTTTGGAAAAATATCGATATTTTTAATCAAAAAAGAATTTAAGCTATAAGGCAAATGCTTCAGGTTTCAAGAATTTTCAAAGAAATTGCGCGTCTCTAATCATATTTTTAAGGTAAAAAAGTAATTTCAAGCAATATTATTTGAGTATTAAATCACTTTCATCATTATCAACCCTTTTATTATCGATATGATCATTTTTTATATTAATTTAAAGTGACAGAAAAAGTACAATAACACACTCCTCAAAAAAATTAAGGGGACACCCGAAACTTACTAAAAAAATAGGCAAATTTCAAACAGTTGTAACTTTGTTAAAAGTTATCGGAATGAAAATAAAAAAAACGCATTTTAAAGCTTGAAATCTCTACTTATGAACGAGCTATATGATTTTTACGTTTCTATT
>VBVR01004243.1:272-14961 GCA_011638315.1 Tetramorium parvispinum
CTTTCTAGCAACAAATAAATATACTAATTAGAATTGGTTCTGCTCATTTTGTTCCGTTAACTTATAAAACATGATGGGTTTTGCACGCTTTTAGATCTGAAAAGCTGATTTTGGATGATTTTTTGTGTTTAAAAAAAATCCTGACGTGCTGGGCCAAAACGGACTACGAATTCGTGTTCAACGACCCAAAATCTATATAAAATACCTTGTCTCATGTTGGGCACTAAAAAAAAAATTTTTGTGGTCCTGTGTTATTGTTTGGCTTGTTTCTACGATAAGTATCATCCTGCAACATATACTGATCCATCTACCTCATAATTTACTAATCCCATCAAATTGTAATTTTGCTAATTCTATATATGAATAAATAAATAAAAAGTCATTTATTTGTGTAACCCTGACTTTACTGTTTTTATTGTTCAGACACATAACTAACAATTTATATATTTTTATTTCTACCAAAGATTCCACAAACGAATTTTCTAGGAAAAATAAATTTTTTGTGCAATATACAATAAATAAAATACAATACGTAATACACATTTATTTTGTGTAATTACTTATATATTTAAGTATATATTATTTAAAAAAGTTGTATTTAAAAAAAAGAAAGTTATTCGTCGAGATTCGAACCCGCAACAAACTTAACTTCAAAAAGTTATGAGTTTAGCGTGCTGCCGCAGTGCTACGAACACTTTGATAAAATCATCTATTGCACTAGTATATATGGAGTTGAGATTTTTCAATCTTGATTTTCTCGCGAATGCTTGAGAAACGCATCTTATCCGTTTACCCAGTAATGTTTGACGTGAATACCTATCGATACAATGAGTTTCATTGAAATCGATTGGTATCACGTCGTGATCTCCCCTTGTGAATACGGCCAACTTCATATTTGCAGGCATTTCTGTCCCAGAGTGTACGTCCAATTTGGCTTTCCATAAAAATGCCTCCGTCACTTCGTTTGCCTTCTGCTCCAACATCTACTGTTGTAAAACAGCAATTTGCATCTGAAACTGCCAAGAGGACGATACTATTGGTATTCTTATAATTATAAGAAGTGGAACCACTTATTATAATTATATGAAGTGGAGCCTAAAACATAACATTAAATTTATTTTAATTCTTCGATCAAAATAAAATTTTTCTTATTTTTCAATTACAATAAAAAGAGGAAATAAATTACATTATATTGGGAAAGGAACATACCACTATTGTCTTCCATCTATTGCCCCTACACAGTTACGAAAATTTCATTTCGTTTCAAATTCATAAACCTTTTCTCTCCAAAGATCTTCAGTGATTTCAGGAAAAGTTTTGTCTTTTAGTAGACATTCCAAATAGACTCACAAGTTTCTGTGTTAATCTACGAGACTGTATTAAGTCCAACTCGAAAATCAAATGAGATTGATGATATGTTGTCTCCCGATGCAAGATAGCATAAGCATATTTCCAGATTAAAGTTAATCTAAATTGGTAGAAATAGAAATGAAAAAGATTTTCCAAATAGACAAAAGTGGTTTGAATCTCTGCTAAATCAGGTTCCCCACTTTTCATCAGATGTCGCTGCGCTCAACAAATCGTGCTCGCATCAATCCACTATTGTTATTTCCATCATTTTCGTTACCGGTGCACGGCTCGTCGAACGGAGCGTCTCGCTACCACGCCGATTTCGACGCGAATTAATAGCTTTCGTCGCAAGAAGAAGAAAGAAAAATGAGTAAACATCATTCGCACGAAATAAGTGATCATCCGGAGGTCGCGTGGGCTCTGGAACTGCTCAAACCAGATCCCAGTTACGAGCCCAGTATAGTGACCAAATATTCGCCGGAGGTTGTATGTGTGGGAAGCGCCTTTGCAATTCCGTGCATCATGAATGTGGTGTATAAAAAGCCGTTTTATGCCAGTGAGTACCAGCTCGGTTTCCCCGAGTTCTCGACATCGCGAACGCGGCCTTTCTCGTCCTTTCGGCAAACCTAACCTCACCGCCTGATTATGTAACAGTAATAGTTTGTTCTGTGAACATTTGTGTGACAAAATAGTTACTTTCCATTTACAGTATTTACACCAAAACTCAGACGATTTTCACTTGTGACTTATTCAAAGTATAGACAAAACTATCATTAACAATACAGGTTTATAACCTCTCTTTTAAAGTGAGTTTTTTTTTTGGTTTATTTAACGTGCCATTAGCCTGCACCTGCAGGAGCTTTTTATGGCTATTGAACATCATGCACGACCACTTTTCTTCTCCTATTAGCTTTATTTCTATATCCTAAAGTGAGTTGACAAGAGTAAAGCACGCAGTCTCGAGCTTGTGCAGATTATAGATAAAAACTCAGTTGAATCTCATTTGTCAGAATAAAAAGGAATATTCAACAGCGGCATTTAACTGAGTCATGATGTTACAAGTGAGAATTCGCTGAGTATCGGTGTAAATGGAAAGCAACTATTATTCCGTTTTTACATGCATATTTTTCTTTCACGTCTCTGACAGCGAGAATCCTTGCCGATACGATTGATTCATCATTAATCTTAATTTGTGACGGAATCAGAATTAAGTTTGTCGATTTTGAATAATAAATTTGATAAATACTTGCTAGCGCAGCATTTCAAACTAATGATATATTTTTCTTTAGGAATACAAAGGCACATTTATTTCGTGGCAGTGGGATATGTTGTGTCGCAAATTGCAAAGAAGCTTGTTGACAATTATCAAGCGGAACGTGATACAAGATTGAGAGATTATATCATACGACATCCGGATCTCTTTCCCGAGCCAGGTAACGCGCTCTGTCTCCGTTCTTGAAGAGTTATCGATTAAAAATGAAAAGATAATTATCCTGATTCCATTGAGTAATGCATGTGTATTTTGCGATTAAGAGGCATGTCTGTTTATCGTAATTCAATTTGAAATGTTATATGGCTGTTCTTGTTTTTTTTTTCAGAACGTATAAAATATAAACAAGTATTGGAGGAGTGGGTCCCGATTCGTTAATTAATTGAAGACCATAGGTGATTGCACAATTTTGATTGCGTATCCTGCAGACGGACAGTGCAGTTCAAAACAATGAATGTAGATATACTGTGTATATATTTAAAAATATATAAATATGTAAAATATATAGTGTTTTAGCTAAAAACGAAAACGAGACTTAAACAACGCCACTTAAAGTAGGATAAATAAGGGAAAATATTGTATAAGAGTAATTATTTCGAACTACTATCCTCCAGAAATAAAAGGAAGATTTTTTTTTTAGATTTTGTGTAGCATCGAAACGTTTATTTTCTCTTTCAGATTGAGCGGTACACACTTAACATTAATAGATGCGAACGTTGTCGAGTATACGGAGATAGATGTATAAGTTTACGCATACTGACTCGTACGTTTGAAATACAAATTAAAATTTTACGAGGTCTCTCCAATATGAGAAAGTAAGATGCTTGACGCGAGTGTAGTCTGTAATGGATTTATCGCGCGCGCGCATACACAAACACACACACACAAGACATCCTACTTTTATAACAACGCACTAAATTAAATCTAACTCACTCAAGTGACACTCTTATTTCTTTTCAGGATTGTAATTGTCATTGTATAGCCCTGTACCTTTCGAATCTCCCAACCAGGGGTACTTGTTCGGGCACTCTCTACACGTTTCCATATACCTGTTAATAATTAATAATGATATGAATACAATTATGATCGTTAAAATAATTATATATATATATATATGTTTATTATATATATATATATATATATATATATGTATTGACGATAGTTGGATCAATTTCTACCTAGTCGTTGTGAAATTCGATTCATTAGGCTTAAAGTCCAAGGCACACTTGTGCGCGTTGTTGCACGGTGGTCCGGGCAAATTCTCTTTCTTCTTACACGACCATCCTTCGAAGTTGTGTAGAGCTTTAATCGGTTTTGGATCGGTCATCCATGTTAACGCCTGTGTGGAGGTTACAAAGTAGACATCAGGTCTGTAAAAGTCCAATGTTTATTTAAAAATATCAAGATTTTTCTCATATATGCAATTTGTGTTGACTTACAGCGTTACCACCCAATCGAGAAACTTGGACAGACCACGTTCCAATTCCTTGATTTGGAACCAATTAGTGTGGAAGGGCATCATGTATGGTGCTCTGTTTTGTTCGTAATATCTATTGAAGTCCTCCTGCAACCATTCGAACACTTCCTCGGGATCGTGATTGTGAAGAACGCATTGATCCAAGTAAGGGCAGTGTCCACCTTCATAACTCTCCACATAATGTGCATTCAGGGGTAGTTCCCAGATACCTGCGATAATGGATAAACGTTTCTTAAAAAATTTCACATTCAAATGCATTGTTTATTATATTTTTGTTCTGCGTTGTACAGACTGGATCTTTGTTACGATTCAATTACCTTGGAACGATTTGGTAGGACAGGTACCCGCTTTACATTCGTGCGGGATCTTGTAGTCGAGAGTATACGGCCAGATCGGCACCTTCAGCGGCGATATTCCTATGCTACTGTCATATATGTATCCAAAGTCTTCGAGCACCTTGTACTGAGTGTTGCGACCAGGTTTCAAGTAAGGCGCTCGCATACCGACGACTTCGCCGGTCGAGATGTTGCTGAAGTGCTTCAGTATCTCGCGCATTCCGATCATCTCGCCGACCCACTCTTCGTAACCTTTGTCTTCCAGGCCTTTCTGGAGTCTGAAAACATTTGCCTTCGTGAGCGAAAAGCGCACCTAAGCGCATCTCGAATATTCACGCTACTCACGAGATCGTCTCGGTCGCAATCTCATGACCGTCATGCGCCAGACTTTGAACCATATTGTAGTTGCAATACTCATGGGAGATGAAGAACGTGCCTCTCAATGGGCAGTTGTTGGGATTCAGGCGATCTTGAGTGAATATCTTTTGATAGTGATCGAAGTTATTGTGATTTATCGCACCGTCGAATGTCATTATTATCATTTGCGGTGTCTGGAATCATTCGAATCGTTGTATTTATGTTTGAATAGATCGATAAGGAGATCACGAGAATTTGCAGTCGAGTAGCCGTCTTACCTCCTCCGGGTGAAGACCACCGGGAATGATCGTGCCGTCTCTAGAACAAAAGCAATACGGCAGCTGGCAGTTCGCCGTGTCGCAGCGTTCGGCCAAATCCGTCGGCGGCTCGGTGATTGGTGCTGGCGCTGGAAATTAAAAGACACCGTCGTCAGAGCTGTGAAGACTGTGCATCCACGACTCTCGATTGGAAATTACATATTTTTACGAATAAACAAAGTCTAATGTCCATTTCTACCAATGCAGATTAACTTTAATCTCGGTTTAATTTACTTTCTATCTTTTTTTAGTCCTAAGAATTAGAAAAAGATGAAAAGTAAGTTAAACCGAGATTAAAGTTAATTTGCATTAGTAGAAATGGACATAAGAATAGCGAGTTCAAAAAGTAACAATTGTATCGTTACACTAGAAAAATCACTTTTTGAAGATCTACAGCTTCCTCTCTAGATCTCGTCTCCATTTGTTTCAACGTAATTTAATTTGTATAGAATAAAAGTGTTCGCTTACTGGTCTCGATTGGTCCGCATCGCGCCTCGTTTTTGAAGGTACAGAACTTGCTGATGTCGTCGAAATGCAAGCCCGATGGGCATCGATTCAAGTAAGGATATCCATCGACGCACTTTCGGAAAACAAAGTATAAACATACAATCACAAGGCGAATAATCGTAGAGGAGATAAATAATCGAGAGTTGACCAGTAATAAAAGTAATTAGAATACTATGCGAGATATAATTATTATCTGATAAATTAATAACGATATGAATTACCTGATAAAACCTCCTGCAGGTTGCCGGATCGGCGAAATTACCGTTACCCTGGCCCTCCGGACACTTGAACTCCTCATCTTTCTTGTCCTCGTCCTTTTTGTTCTTTTGGCAATGTACTGAGGAAATAAAGGAAAGCGCGATTCAAGAGGTAATGGATTCTCCATTGACGCATAGAAAATATGCATGAACATGCTTTATCTGTATGTAAATACATTGTGGGAAAGGATTTCTCTCCTTTCTTCGCCCTCTCATGAAAGAAACAAAGAGTTTCGCAATTAACTGTAATCCTACGCGGGAATTCAAATGTTTCTTTCATCTTTAACGCTTGTTTGTACGAAGAGGATCGCTTTCCCATTCTTTATTCCGGGCGATTCCAAAAGTCATAACATTTTATTTGTTCCCAGGAGAGGATCACAATCGCGTGCGATTGTACAGATGATTTAATGCTCGAGAGCCGCTAAACCGGGAAAATGTCAAGGTTGGGGATCGCTTACTCGAAACACGTTTACGAGTGTATTTACGCTCTTGTATTCCGAATGAGGCCGGCTGGCTGCTGGCTATCAAGTGCCCACGTTCCACTTTTACTGCGTTCTTTCTGTCAAGCAGTTGTTACGCTCCGAGCCACGCACGATTACTCGCTCCGGCAGCGGTGACAAAACGGTGACTTTAATGAATGAACAGGCAGGTAGCGGATACAAGCAGAATATAATTTCGCATGCAACATACGTAGAACGTTTTGAGAATTTCTCCGTCAAAACTTGCGAGATTTTTTCACGTCTTCGATATAAGATTCTTTCTATAATCAACTGTCATTGTGTTACGTCAACAGGACATAGGGACCGAAATGATGAGGAGGCTCGCGTATGCACGGAGAGCCTGAGACGCGCGTAGAAAATATATGGGCGGGAGAAATTCCAGGGGAGAAGTTTGAGAAAGCGAGAAACGTGATTGTGGGCATTCCAATATGTTTGGACACGTGAGCACGCGCGAAACGAGCGTTTATGTGCCTTTCGGTGAAACGTAAATGCGCTAAAGGATCTAAAAAGACGAGGCAGAGTCTCGCATTAGCATATACTACGCACGAATTTCCAGACATTAGCATAATTTCCAGAATCAGTTCCGCGCGTTTCCTTCGCGCGTATCTAAGCCGGAAATTTAAAACTGCGTTCAGATAGAAATCTCCGCGAGGCGTTAAACTGATACTCAACTTCACTAGAATGTTAAATCCGTTATTGACACCGTGCGAAATGCCAGCGCGCTAATAATAATCTTCAGGTGCTTGTAACGTTAATACGGACTCCGCGAATCTAACTAAACTCGTTAAACTCGTGCACACCGCGATGCACCGTTATTTAGCCGTTCAGCCAAGCGTGCGCGCAATCGATTTACACGCGAAGAACGCGTGAAGAATCCTTAAGTGCCGGAAGAGTTCTTCGGCTATTCCAGACGCGCCGCTGCGACTGCATGTGCAAGAGTTGCACAAGTTTTTCGCGAAACTCATAACACGCATTTGCGTGGCAATAAATAATGGATATGCTTGAGTTAACATTATGTCTGCATAATGCAGCTCTGGCGCAAGTCAAGGTTCTTTAAATACCTCGCGCGAGCATTTCTCTCGGTAATAAAATTTAAACTGGCATTTAATTGACGAACTTAACATTGAAATTTGGAGCAACGCGGAGTGTAACGAGAGAAATTGCACGACGTTCGATCGACGTGGAGAACCGAAGTCATTAAAAATGGTAGCGTAGTGCTCGCGAGAGAAAGTAGCACCTACGACGATTCTTCCCCAGTGACCTTATAATGGCATTATGCGTACAGCGTTTTTTTCCCCCTCCTTTCTGCTCGTAATATTCTAATTAAATTGTATTGAGATTACACTGAAAAGAAAAATATTTAGATCCAAGAAAATATTTATTTACATAGTGCCAATGATTTATTTACTTAATATAAACACATATTTATTTAGAATTAGATATTTTTACTTAATTTAAGTAAAGATATCTAATTCTAAATAAATATATGTTTATATTAAGTAAATAAATCATTGGCACTATGTAAATAAATATTTTCTTGGATCTAAATTTTTTTTTTTTTTTCAGTGTACGTTATCTTCCTGCGAATTAGGTCTTTGTGATTTGTAATTACGCTTCTCGAGAGCCACCCGCATCTGTGGTAATCGACGGTTTCATTCAGCGATTCAAGATAATTACACTCTTTGGTGATTCGCAACGTAAACCGCAAACGAGGTAATAATGTTTCCCCGGTGTGCGCAGGAGATTAGTCGGAAATTACGTGTGGAAACACCTGATACGTGCAACTCGATCGCTCGCCGATTAAAACTCGGCAGTGTTGCGGAATTGGCGATCCCACTTTCGCTGGACTTCCTGATATACAGCGATGTCGGCAGTCTGCAGTCTAAACGGGCGACTCGGAAATAAAACAAATAAGATCTCGTTTCAAGTTATAGATTTTTTTTGCAATCAGCGAGGTCAGAGATTATCAGTAAATTTTTGTGAATTCCATTCTTTTCCGTTTAATCTGTATCTCAACGAAGGATGAAACGTGAATAATTTGTTTCTTCGATCTATTTTTTTTCAGACAGAACAGTCGTCGGGACGAGCGAAGACGGGGACGCGTTACGACTGTAGCTCGTCGAGAGTGGTGCTCGCGTTCGCGGATGTCAAAAAGGCGTTTAGCGGTAAAGTGGAAAGTGAAGGTATATACCAGCGCACGTTGGCAATGACGTTGCGCTCACGACGCGTTCTTTCGGTTCTCTCAGGTGCAACATTTCCTTCTATCGTCCGGACGCACGCACACGTGCGGTGACACGTGTGTGCCGCTCTCTCGCTCACCAGCGAGTACGCCATATGCGCGTGAAACAAATCTTATGTAAACGCGAGTGAAACCGCCGACGTACCGAATTTATCAGCGTGCCAGTGTCGTCCCTCGCTTACCCTGGATTTTTGCGATTTCGTTTCGCTGTAGACTGACTATAAAAAAAAATTCCGCTTGCCAGGTTTTTATGGAGAATTTTTCGAGGGATCTTCTATTATAAATGATCAATGGATCAATTAATCAGATAATGAAGCGTGTCTGATTATATAGTTTTCAATTTGACGAGCACATCATACATGCAGCACGTTTATTTATGTGATAAAGTACATGTACAAATATAGAATGTATAAGAGCGAGCTGCTTAGTATGCAATTATTTATTGAATCGTTACAATTACGTACTTCCATGCTCGCACATAACGCCATCGATCAAAGTAACGGCAACGAAGGAGGAAGAGCGCAAAAAGAATACGCAATCGGAGAATGCTCCGCGGGAGAAGGATCGGCCCGATGGAAAAAAAGACAAAATTAACGTCAATGACGACCTGCTGGAACTGGTCGGTCGTAGGAAGAGCAACACAGCAGAAGCCAGACTTAATAAGTCAATACATGCTCGGGAATTCAATGTTAGACGATCGTCTTGGAATTTCGTAATTTTTGGAAAGTAATCTCTCTCAACAATCGGTTATACCGTGGACACGGTACGATACGCCGTGAGCATTGCAGGTGAACGGCAAAAGGAACTCGGTAATTGAAATCGATAAAAATTCAATCTCAGTTTCGCAATTTCCAGGAAACGAAGTAGAAGGATCTCCGTTGCAATTTTTACACGGAATAGAGAAAGAAAGAGAGAGAGAAAGAGAGAGGACGGAAAAAGCTTCTGATTCGGCGAGAATTTTAAAAACGCTCTACTCTCTGGTTCTCCCACACAAACGCGGTACACTTGAATCTTTCGGGACAGGAACATTGAGAACAGAGAGAAAGGTGGAGTTGGACGTGGCGAAAATAGCGAGGGCGCGCCTACCTGCGACGATGGTTAAGACGGCGCAGAGTAGCGCCGCTTCCTGGAGCCTCATCGTTCAGCGCGCGCGCGTCTACGGTATTCTGGGATGACAGTCGCAACGCTCGAATTCCCTTCGCGTGCCTCGTTCAGCTCGTGCGACCACGGCAACGTATCATCAGCCGACCGAACGAACAACTCCGATCCGCTGTCGCGACACTGCCGAGGGTACACTGCCGTCGCCGCACTTGTCGGGAACTGGCCGGCTCAGGAACCGTTCTCAGCTCATTGGCTGACCACTTTCTACCGGCGCGGCGCGGCATGGCGTCGGAGTAAACCGACGGGAAAAGCTGTCTCTCGTATCGGACACGACACGAGAGATTCACGGCTCGCTCGCAGGCCGAGTTGCCCTCGAACCTTCTCCCGCTCGTTTCGCTTTCAAACAGGGACGGATCGGCGCCGCTCCGCGACGATCTTTTGTCGTCTGCCGCAGGGAATTGCGGAGTCTTGGACGAATTCACACGGATTCAATTAATCTAATAATACTCTACTAGAATTGGCACCGTTCAAATGGAATGTTAAACTTTTACATACGATCTGCTCTTACATAAGCTGGAAATACAATTTTCCATGCAACATTTTTATTTAATATTGAGACTTTGCCGGAATTCGATATGTATAGCAACATCCGTGTAACGCTTGTAATATTACTAGATATAAATGCGCTCGCTAAGTTTGCACATTCTTAATTAACATTCCTAGCGAACAATTATGCTATTATACAGACATTATAGAAATATAGTTAATCCTCGTCGAATTAAGCCATTCGGAAGCTCATCGTTTATTAAACCTGTAGGATTCAGAATCAGATATGATAGCCACCTTCTCTAGGATTTTAATGGCAGCAGCCGCAGAGAGCCCGCTTCTTAATGAGGCGATTTAGGAACCGGTCAGAGAAGTCTCGCGTGCGGCGGAGAGACGGCTCACAACTCGATTTTAGCAATCTGCGGTCCCTTTTTGCGTTTTTCTTTCTTCGCAGGCTTCTTCTTCCTCGCGGTATCCTCGCGCTGGCCGGCGTGGGCAGCGCTCCTATACGGATTAAAATAGCCCGAATCGCGCTCCGTAACGTTCAGCTCCTGTTCGACCAGGCGAAACATCGTGATGGTCGATTTGTTCAGCAAATGCCGCGTCTGATTGGCGAAATTCAAGGACCAATGTATCGTGGAGTTCCATCCCGGCTGCGTCTTCAGTATTCTGTGAGTGATGTCCGGCAAGTATAGGATGATGTCCCCGAAGAGCGCGGTGTTCTCCAGAACGCTAGACAGCGCTGCGACAGATACAGTAAATGGACGGAGATAAGTCCGTGAGGCATTTCGACACGTTCGTCCTTGCGAATTTGCTATTATCTGCTGTCAATTTTTAAATAATTTCAAACATCTATCTGGTAACTCAAATTATTCGATTAATTCGATGGGCAAAATGTTAGCAGTTTATCAAATAGATTTTAGCAAAATATCGCGGCACATTGAAATCAACTCCGCATTAAGTTCCGCCAGACGTACGCTGACAACAGCATGCCAGCAAAAACGGAGCAGAGTACGGACTCTGTCATTTCGTAATCATTTGAACGGTTGCGAAATGGCAGACTCGGTTTCTGCATTCGATCCGCCATCGCATCTCGTTAACAGATTCCATTATATTTCTATCGACATTCCGCTGACAATTTGTATAAGCAGACACTCTGCATGATCTACTTTCTATCTTTGATAGATTCTTATCTGAATAAGCAATCGTACCGTCTTTGACGTTAGTGTCCTCCGGAAAGGAACTGTTGTGCGGCAGGAAACCGGCCTTCTCGAGGACGCTCTTACTCGATTCGATGACCTCCACTATCTTCTCAGACAGCACCGCAATCATCTTGTACAGACGCTCGTAATTGTCCATCTTTAGGAGAGTCTGCACAGCTTCTACGTGGTCCTTTCGCCGTTGAGCAAATAGTTTCTTAACTGTTGCAAAAACAGTCAAGAGGTAATGAAGCAAGGCGAAGTAAGAAAGTAATAAGTTAAAAAAAAAATTAAGCTGAAACTTTGACAAAACGCTAAAGTATTTCAGGTAAATTCCAAAGAAAATATTTAATATTAAAATGTTTAAGGTAAAATACCAATTTGTTTTAACAAGTTACGTTGCGACGACGAAAACGCATCGTTCTCCTCAATTCTATCTTTTCCTCGTCCTTCGCGTATCTCAAGCATCATGCAAAAGTTACCACTTTGGAAGAAAATGAAAAACGTGCGGGAAGCGGAGCTGATGTCAAATTACACCGCTAGTCGGATATCAAAAGAAGAAAGAGGAGTAAAGCTCAACGTACACAACTCTTGATCGAGTTTCGATTTGGATTCGCCGCCCTTTCGCGGCACGCCCGTGATTGGCTCGTCGCTCTCGCGCTGCGCATGCGCAAGCGGCGTCAGCATCGTCGCAGCCACAGCAACAAGAGCGACGTAGAGGAAAACGCGCGGCGGCCGGCGCGCTCGCGTCGAACGGGGCATCGCGGAGAAATTCACCCGGCCGAGCGACCACGTCGCCGAACGATGTTCACCCTCGCCCGGCGGCCGACGTCGGGAGGGTATCGGCCGCGAGATACCGATTGATACGTGCCATTCGAACGCGGCCACGCCGCAGTTCCGCCACCGGCGACACTGACGCCACCTGTCGGCGATCGCTGGCACACCTCGCAGATCCATCGAGCCGTCATTCTCAAGGCATCCCAGGGATCATCGGCGACGGTCATCGTCTGCTGGATCGGAAACACAATCGATCGGATACATATGCGGCATCTCGATGCTTTCACATCATCGCTGTTGCCGATAACGTGTGTCGCGAGCGCAGATCGGCGGCGAGTTGAGGTGACGCGCGTGTGCGTGTGCGTGTATACCGGGTGACCGTGTCGCGCGCGGGCACGGCGATTCCCTCTTCTTGAATAATTGATATGCCCGGAGCGCATCGCACGCGGGACCGTCGACGTTACGCTTCCTCCTAGCTCCCACTGACGACTCGGACCTCGCATCTGCGCCGACGGCGAAGATGGCGACGATGGACGGCGACACGAAGCTCGACGCAAGTATCATCAGCTGCGACATGTCGAACGTCGTCGTGTCCCCTCGAGACGTGTCCATTCTTTGAGATTCCCCACGGCGAACGTACTCGGGAGGGGAGACGATCTCGTAGATACATTTCCGTCTGATATGTATTGTGTTCGCTGTTTGACATTTTGCGTTACGTTCAACAGATGTACGACGACGTCACGTACGCGGTCGATCCTCAGCATGTTGAGGGTGAGATGACAGTAGATGCGAAGCAGAGGTCGACTTTGGGAGAGCCGGAGTTTAACACACTAGATGAGCCCATCAAAGATACAATTGTACGTGTCTTGTATCTGTTACTTTTGTCTCAGAATTATCAAGTTTACTTCAGGCAGCGATATACAGAGTCCAACAGTAAACTCTTGGATTTTTCCTTGTAGAGAAACAACAAGGTCTAAAATGATAAAAAAGCTGTAGGAATAACCTTTTAATATTGTCATTTATTCATAATGTTTTATATTCTAAAAGAATATTCCATAAATGAGCAGCTCTGCTGGTTTTGCAGTGACAACACATTCAAGTTTTTTCAAATGAAAGTCTTTCATCGTTTTATTAAATAAATTTTTATTTAATTGAATTTGCTGCGTATATCTTTGATATTTTTATCGCATATGTGTGCTTTTATTTAATACAGTTGAGGGACGTTCGAACAGTAGGCAAGAAATTTTTCCATGTTTTATATCCTAAAGAGAAGAAAAGTCTACTGAAAGAATGTGAGTCTATGAATGGCACAACTCTGTTATTAAGAAAGCGGCTGATTATTATATACATTTATCAATTTTAGGGGATCTATGGGGACCATTAATATTATGCACTTTCATGGCAATGTAAGATATATTTACATAGATAACTATATATCAAATTTATACAATACATGTAATAATTTATAATGTATTCAGGATATTACAAGGTACCACTGATGTAGCAGATAATTCGAATGATGGAGGACCTGAGTTTGCAGAAGTATTTGTTATCGTGTGGATTGGATCTATGGTTGTTACATTGAATTCAAAACTGTTGGGTGGAAATATGTAAGTAAATAACCTGCGAATTCTGACTTATTAATTAGTTATGGAACTATTATATATGAAATAGTTATGGAACTATTATTTAAAAGTATGATATACACAAAAAAAATTCAAATTTACAGATCTTTCTTCCAAAGTGTTTGTGTCCTGGGATATTGCCTGTTACCGACTGCCATCGCGTTAATTTTGTGCAGAATTATACTAATTATGCAGCAAAGCAATTTACTATTTGCGCTTAGATTCGTAATCAGCCTGGTTGGATTTTTGTGGGCAACATATGGTAAGCATTAATTACTCTAAGTAAGGGGTTATTTTTCTGTAACTTATATCTGTATAACGATATAAATCGTTATCTTAAAAAAATATATTATTACATAAAGTTTATATCAATACTTTAGCATCCATGGCATTCCTTGGCGACAGTCAACCCGCAGGGAGAAAAGCATTGGCAGTATATCCAATTTTTCTGTTCTACTTCGTCATATCATGGCTAGTTATATCCCACACCACATAAAACGCAGCACAATAAATAATTTGTTACAAGACTGCGCATTGCTCCAGCCTTCCATGTAAATTTTAGAAGATGAAGAAAGGAAAACTGGAAGAAGATGCAATGTTTTTTCATACATGGTATTTTCCAAGTCCTGTATTTGGACATATTCCAATATCGTGCTTTTGTGAATAATACACATATAGTAGGCAAATATTTATTATAGATTCTCATTCAATACGTCAATTATGAGACTTGCAATTTAATCTCACTAAATACACGTTACAATTGAGACAAATTTATCACTGATATATATATATATATATATATATATATATATATACACAAGGTGTTCCTAAA
>VBVR01004244.1:0-14952 GCA_011638315.1 Tetramorium parvispinum
GGACGCTCTCGTCACCGCGTAAGGCGCGAGATAACGCGGCGGAGCTTCTTCGGGAACATCGGATAGCGTGGATAGCGATGATAATGGAACGAATTCGCGGCGATCGACATCGACATCGACATGTCGTTGACGCTGATCGCTCCGCGCCGAGTGTGTTCTCCATTATTCGATCGCTCTGAAAAGTCCTTTCGTGGACCTCGAAGATTCATGCGACTGGCTTCTGTGAAGCAAACAGTCACGCGGCTCTTTCCGCGCGTCACGATCTAACATGATAATCAATCAGGCGCCCATTTATATAATTCTCGATAGACTCGCGTGATTCAATAGTGAGAAATAGATTGAAGAGGGAAGCGTACAACATTCTATTGTGACTTATCAGAGCGTCAGATAATAACTCGCGCGCGCGCGCTTGTGCATATGAGAAATTAAAAACAAAAAAAAAACAGAACAAATCCTCCGAATAGAATCTGTTTCGGCTAAATATCCACATGGAACTTTGAATACTTACGTACAGCTTTTGTACGTTACATTGCAGTTTTAAAGTCACGCGATTGCGGATCGTCTAACGACTCTCAATCAATGTGAGAAGCACCTCTCGCGATCATGATCGACAGAAGTGACTTACTCAATTGTTTCAGACAGCCGCACAAGTCGAAATAACGTCTCACCTGTCTGTCTCAATCGCGATCTCTAGAAAATTAACTCTCTCTCGAAACGGGAAGCACCCTTCAGTCGAATCTAATCACCAGAGAAAAATGAGGCGCGATTGTGTAAGAGCACAGTAACGGAATCTCCGACTTGTCTCTCGTAGTGAGAAACCGCCGGATCGGAGTCTCACCGGAGGATTTTTCACGGATATCTCGCTCTTAATCCCGCGCGCGTTCCCTCAAACCATCGTCGCCACCGCCAGGCGAGACCAGGAAGGCGTCCGATCGTGCCTCACTTTCCTCCGGGAGTCGGAGAGACAGCGCAAAATGAAGGAGAATAACGTCAGAAAGCGGCTTACTTCGATATCAACGTATCAACATGTACACGATGATCGGCGGGCCGCTTATCGCGCCGGTCTTTTCCGTTCGAGAGCCTGTCCCGCTCTCCCTCCCTCTCCTATCTGTCTATCTATTTTCCTCTCGTGGCACGCGCGCGCGATAACGATCGCGCGTATCACCGGTTTCTTCTCGCGGAACCGCGAAAGCGGGAGATCGAGGGGGCCCCGGCAGGCCTTCCTTCGCTCCACTACCCGTTAACGCGTTCCGTCCAAGACTATCAGCTGCGAGAGACGATTCTCTCCGCCGTGTCGGAGGACGTTCTCGGAGGGCCGAGAGAGAGAATCAAGGGATTGATTCCCCACCTCCCACCTCCTCCTCTAATGAAGAGCGTGGCCCTTCGGGACTATGTGCCGTGCTCCTCTTCTTGGAAAGCGGAGAGCGCGGAAGGGCGCGAGAAGGGAACGTGAGGGAACGTCGCGCCGCCCACTCGCGTGGCTGCGTCGCGCAGCGCCGAGCCCCCCTCCTGCGCGTCTTCGCGGTACACGGCTAACACGGCAGCCGCAACCAGACGCAACCAGCCGCAACCGCCGCGGGTTGCACTTGTCACGGGGGTACGCGGTTTTCCCTTCGCGCCCCGGGGACCCCCGGGGGTGGCGGGCCCGAACATCTGCCAAGGCGTGTAAATACGCGCGTTCGGCGACCTCGCGTCGCCGGCGCTCTTTCCACGCGCAAACCATTCATGATTTCGCCCCCCGTGACGTCTAAGGTTCAATTTGCTGACTCTATAATTCACATTAATATTTAAGATTTTGCTTATGGTTTTACGTGTCGTGTAATAAGCACATTAATAATTAGAAAAATTAAAATTCACATATAGAAAAATATGACATATAGTTCAAGGTTTTTTAGAAAATAAATAAAAATCTTGTAGTATCATTTTTAAAAGGTGATGTTGGTGTACTAACTGATTGTAGAGGAGCAAAAGTAGCACATTAGCTTTAAAAGTATTCAAAACGGTGCATTTAAGCCGTATGCAAGTGAGGGAGAAACGAAGAAGAACGCAATGAACGAAAGGGAAAAGAAGGGAAAGAATGAAAGAGGGAGAACGCGGCCGAGACGATCTTTCGTCGCTCGAGCCCCTAAGAATCGGGTGTGGGGGCAAAAAAATGTCAGACCAGCTGCCACACACGCGTCACTTATTAACAACATGCTTCCATAGGCGTGCCACATGAGGACAAGTTCATCGTTCACTTCTCGCTCGTCTTATCTTACAGGCCAGCACCCTCGGTCTATCTTCTCACCTCGTCGCGATCGGGAGAATCGCAAAGATCGGAAATCAAGATCACCGGAAATCAAGACCGCCCTCGCGATACAATCACGAGGATTCATTCACGATACCGACACCCCCGAAGCTGCGGTCCTTTTAACGACCGCGGAGCGATGACCTCTCAGCAGTTAGCGGGTCGACGACACTCGCGAGTCGAGTACGAAATTCTAGGGGAGAAATTCCCGTTTTGCCGCACAACCCAGATGCGGAGCGTTTACGTTTCATATTTTACGCTAAATCTCACGCTCCTTCTCTGGATTACAACATGTTATTTTATGTTTCTCTTCCATATGTACCATACAGTCAAACGGGACTCGAAGCTCCGTTCATCTGTTTCTCCCTTATGCGGAAAATTATGAGCGCGCGACGCGCGCATCGCGTCCTGATGCATCTCGCTCTCGGGCAAGTCAGTACGTCATATTACGGGTAGATAAGTGATAGAGTGTAGCACATGTGGTCTGCCAGCCCTCTGTGCTTACATTACATGCACACTGCGACACAAGCGCTCTCGCGGTCCTGGCTTTTTTGCCTAGGCACCTGTCAGCTTCGCTCGTACCATAGTCGCCGCATGTGCGTATGCGAGCCCGAGAGACCGGCCTCAAAATAAATATACCGTAAAAAGGACACCGATCATCTTCTCATCCCCCACCCCCCCATACGGATGCAATAACAGCGAAACCAATGAAAAAAGTAGAGAGAAACGCGTCCCGAGCGCATTTAATCGCGCCCCGCACGCGTAATCTCTAAGGAATTAATAAACATACAGGAAATATGTAATAGGAAAATAAAGACGCGTCAAGTCCATGTTTTAGGCAACATTGACAGTCCGCGACACATTAACGGTGTTCTAAGTTAATTATTTTTCATCCTAAACGGATTCTCAAATCTTTGATGATTTACATTTCAAAACTTCCCCTTCAAGAAAAAATGTTACTACTAAAACCCTGTATAGTATATGTTACGGATAATGAAAGCTTTTCAGTAGAATTTTCCTCGGAGAGGAAGTTTTAGAACGTAACCCTAATAGAGTATTGTACATGAATTTAATTTTCTTCATTTCTTTCTGTAAAAAAAGAAAAAAGGCAAAATGAAAAATGTTCAGCGTAAATCAATTAATTCGATTAGCTCTCGGTACTCGAGACACGCTACTCGCATCCACATACGCAGAGTATTGAAAATAGCCGTGTCATATACGTACATACACAACGTGACGGTAAACCGTTTAGCATTCGGTCAAGCAACGTAAAAATAGAAAGACGCGCTCTGCATGTGACTTCGTATAATTAGGTACCGAAGAGAACGCATTGTGTTCTATGCTCTTCCATATGTTACAAGCGCAGTCCATTAGCGAGTCTAACGATAGGCTACTTTTTTTTCTTCCTTCACCCCCCCCTCTCTCTCTCTCTCTCTAGAAGATAGGGTAAAAGGATATATAAACTTCTCCCAAACGAGAATTACATAAGATCTATCTATACGCATACGCACATATGTATAGAGAAATTTTACATTACCTGGGTGACACTGTGGTTAATAAGATTTTTTTGCAAATAAATTTATTAAACAATTAATTCGTTATTATATTATTATTTACAAATGGAGATAGAAAAATCATTAAAAAAATGTCTCATTATTCCACATGTATTATAACAACTTAATATTGCCCGTAACTGCAGACATCAAAGCTGTACAATCCTTTTGGTCCTACGAATTGAGGTAACAGTGTGGAATGCGTTGTGGTGTCAACTTTAGATTCATTTTCTACAATCGGAAAATGCTGCACGCGTCCACTACTCCAAGCTATTGTTAAGCAAATCGTCGATGAATGTTTTTGATAGAAATTAAAGCAGTTTGGCACTTCTCCGACAAGTCCCTTGATAAGGCAGCTCGCTTGCGCTTCCACTACACGTGATAACTGGCTTAAATTCGTCTTGATCAGAGCAATAACTGGACTATCCTGTTATCGATAAGAAACAAATTAGCACAAGATATCCTATAATTTCTTCTATAAGCATATATATCTGTTTCATAAAACGTGCATAAAAAAGTACAACTAAAATGAATAGCTAAATTCATGTATTTTTACAAACCTGAAAAAGGATGGCAAGATATTTTCCTGTTGGATCCCATTCCATAGAAACTATTCTTCCGCCCACCGTGATATAATCATCATTATCGTCCGATGAAAAATTTACTTTTGTTAAATCGATTAACCGCATAGCTATCTTTACATTGTTATTGGTTGCCTTTTTAACATCAAATATATTATCTTGTAATGGCAACGAGAATATTGTAGAAGGATCTCCGGTAGTGGCGAAGAGCAACGTCAAGTTGGGACCAAAGCATGCAGTTGCTACGCGACCTTGGGGTACAGTCCACCTTTCTGCTCGCCATGGTGTCGAAACGTCGGTATTCCAAACTCTGAAATTAAATATTCGTCTTTCAACTGCATATCTAATTGAGTTTACTGTTATATAGATTTAAAGACATTACCTAAAAATATTTCTGCACGAGGCAGAAAATAATCGCAAGCCACAAGGCGACCAACACGTGAAGCATATACCACCTCCACCAACACGTTTCAGAGGAACACCTTCTTCTTTAGAAACATTCCAGATCATTATATTTAAATCCGATGGCGAGCAGGATGCCAACAAATCACCCTAGAAAAAAAAAGATTATTATACTTAATATTGTCTGCAGATTATAATTTCTGTTACATTTAACGAGTATTGATAGAAATAAAACGATATATATTACTTGCGGATGCCATACGACGTTTGTAACGGGTACATGATTTCTTTGCTTCAAAAGTATCGCGTGACTAAGTAAATTACTAGCTGCTCCCAACTCTATTGTCCAAATTAATACTCCAGAATAAGAAGCAACTGCTAATTCGCGACCGGCATGCGGTCTCCAACTTAGACAGCAAACTGACTTTTGCGCACTGTGCCTCAATACCGGTACACCCAGTAAACCTTGCGAGAATATTCGAATTCTGTCGTCCCTCATAGCCACAGCCAGGCGAGCGCAGTGCGGATGCCAGGACAGACACCTTACCTATCACAAATAAATAAAATTTACAAATTTTATAAATACTTATAAATGTCTTGTAGGTGCCTAGATATATGTAGGTGACTAGAATATTAAATAATCTTACCAGCGATGTATTCCAATCCCGAGTATCAACGATATCGGCCACAGATCCATTTCCCGACATCGGCAACACATCTCTGTGATAAATCCCTCTGTCCATGAAATCCAATGCCCAATTCAGTCTGAAATTACATCATACATTTTTCATGTCGACATGAAATGTTAAATCCATAAAGAACATAATAAAAATACAGAAATATCACACCTTGTTGCGATCCAGTGCGCAATGTATGTAATCTGTTCTGGATCCGCAGCTGCGGCAAAGCGGATCGCCTCAGACAACCCTTTCTCCCTACATACATTAGCAATCTTTTTGAAGACGCTGTCATGAATGGGGAGGAACAGTTCTCCGGCGCTGATCGCCCGCGCGGTTTCGCGAGTCGCAAGGATCTCCTGCGTGACGGAAACCTCTGGGTAGTCGCGCAGGTACTTGGCGAAGGGCTGCATCTCGTCCTGCAGTGCATCTTGGATGCAGTAGTGGACGACGCCCTCGATCAGGCCGACGGCGGTCACGTCGCCGAAGGCGGGACCTTCGAAGTCATGAAGAGACAGTATCTTGAGCATCCTTCCTCTGCTGTCCTGCGACCTAATACCTATACGTTCAAAATAATGTTACAATGACTTGTGCGTTTCCCAATTAGTTGTACAAACATTTATTATTATTATTATGCAAATTAAGTGTTTCATTATTACGCGCTTTAAACTTGTAACTTGAAACATTTCTTTAACAACCTAACCTATCATTAGTCGTATCGGTTTTGCAAGTAAATTACAGGTTTAACTACGTAAATTAACAGTTTAATCTACGCCTCAAACGGGAATACAATTCCAATTTAAATCTATTCATGTAAAAAATATCTTCCTTTTATTGTCAGTTATAAATTGAACGAAAGTGCATTAAGCAATTTAATTTTCATGAATTTATTTCGCCAAATCCGACATCGCTTATCATCTCATATCTGACATTAGATTTCAATTCTATCATCGTGTTCGACTCTGATTAATTACATATTACACTTATAATGGGAGAGAAAAAAAGAAGGGGGAAAAAGTAAATTCCATATTACACAGAAATAGCGCCAAGCTGCACTAAATCATCAGTGTTTATTTTTATCTTGAGAAACACTTTGCACAAGTTCGAACTATCCAGACGGGAATTGTATATTATATTTTCAGCTCGATTGAACGACCTCGAGACAACCAACAAGACGTGAATCGCGCGATCGTCGCCGGGACCCGGAGTTACTCCTGGTTACTCCCGTCAAGTGCCGTTAGCCGGGAAAGATGGCGCGCCGTTGATTACTCCGGTCGTCATAGCAACGGCCAATCGCGCCGCGCGCGACGGACGGGAGCAGTTCGAATTCCGTAGCCGATGTGCGACGTGAGAGTCGCAGCAAGAATGAGCAAGAATCGCAGCGTGATTCAGCAATCGGGATTCGTGTGAGAGATTTGCGCGATTACTAAGCGGACACGAGGCGGGAAATCCGGCGAGAAAGCGTGCGATTTGGAGAAGCGGACACGACCCGGCTTACAGGTTACGCGGCGCATCTGCACTTTCTACGCGGGAGGAGCAAGTGAGGAGCAACCTCGAGGCTCGAGGGTAGAGGGAGAGAGGAAGAACGGAGAGAAGTGGGTGGAAGGGGTGAAGTGGGGTGAGGTGGGATCCGCAGTGTGCGGTCGCCGTTCGAGCGGCGTGGATTACATATTAGAATTGTCGCGTAACGAGAGACTTGCCTTTTCGCGAGAGGGAGAAAGAGAGAACGAGGTTCGCGCCGTAATACACACACACACACACGTCGTGACACGACGAACGAACGAACGAACGAACCAACGAACGAACGAAGTGATCGTAGGACCGTGAGGTACTTTTAATCCTCCCCTTTCCCCTCTTTCGACCCCTTCCGATCCTCGCGATGCTACCGATGAGGTAGTGCGCGATGATGATCGCGGCTGGCCGAGGGTCGTTAACGTCCTAAGGAAGAAGAGGAAGCGACCGAACGACCGAAGAAAAATCGCGGCGGAGGCGGAAGCGGCGGTGGTAGTGGTGGTGGTGGTGGTGCGGGCGACCACGAGAGATGGGCAAGAAGGGTTCCAAGCGCAAGACCCGATGGAGAACGCTGAGCATCGGTGGTGAGTATCTGTCTGCCTGTTTCTATCCTCGTAACGGGCGACCGGTCATCGATCAACGGCGCGCGCGAGAGAGAGAGAGAGAGAGAGAGAGAGAGAGAGAGAAGATAACGTATTATCGCGTTATCGCGAGGAGATTCCGTTGGGTTCCTCTTCTTTCTCTCCGTCGTCTCCGGATTAGTCTTCCTTTCTTCCACTGCAGGGATGAGACCCGCCGCTAAACCAACGTGACGAAATCTCACGACCGTGTTGCGTGGATCGGCCTCGGTCGAGAGCGTAGGTGAATCCACCTTTTCCCTTCGTGGGTTAATCCCGGTTCTTGCGTAGAACGTCCGAGAGATCTCTTTCTAGGCTGGACGTTCTCGCGGGCCATTTGCATGTAAAAAGGGAAAAAAAAATGAACGTCGCAGCTGTAGAATAATAAACAAGGACGCTTGGTCTCTAGAACGAGAAACGAGGACTCTGTATTACGCGACTCGCGTCTGTTTATCAATTTAGCGCGTATTTCGGAAATCCAATTTCGGAATGCCAATCGAGCTGGATTTATCTGACGTTGTCGAGAATTTTCGATTCAATAAGGACATAAAGGATAACCCTCGCGCGATTTATTCGCCTTTCTCACATCATAGGGGAATTATATTCTCCGAACTTTTCGACTGAAACCAACGCAAATTCGTGTCGTTATATCATTTGTTTTTCTATTGAAAACGTTCTCTGACGTGCACGGAAACTATTGTTACACATGTGTGTTTCTAATCGAAGATTTATCTTTTACAAGATTTTTTCAAAAAACTTCAATTTAATCTTGCATCTCTCTTTGTTTGCATTTATAAAACTCGATTCTAACAATGCTGGCTAGTAATTAGTCACAGTCGAGATTGCCTATCGTTGAGTGAGCAGCACAATCCAAATAGAGAATCGCGAGAATTAATCAATGTTGACAAAATTCGTTTTCAACCGTAACAATACAAGTGCCTGCATCGTCCAATTTCGAGTGCGAGAAGCCGGCGGTTTTTTTTTTCTGGGGAAGCTCGAGTCGCTGATCCTTATCGGCAGTTAAACTTTCTGAAAATGAGAAGAAGAGGAAGAAGACTCCATCCAAATTTACGCCCGCGACTCGGTCGACTCGCGGGCGTACTTAATGGAAGTATCTATTTTCCCGATCTCGCGCGAAGAACCGGAGCTTTTCAAGGAAATTCGACGCGAGTCGTTCGTCATTATCATAAGTTGTCCAATTTATCCATCCCGCTTTGCGTCTCTGGGACTTTAATCGCAATGATCTCGCGCGAAGAACCGGAGTTCGGCGCTCGAGTTAGGAACGAGTTCGAGACACTTGAGTTGTATACTAGCGAAAACTAAATTTTCTCTTTTATTTTTTCCACGTTTATCGAAGGAATTCGTCCGAATATTTTAGTGGAAATTCGATACGACACCGATACCTCACCCTCGCGGGGTAGGTTCACCGAGCATTCCGCTTGTCCCACGATTTTATGACATTACGTCGCAGAGCGTTAAGCTCGGCACAATTCGCGATTCGCATAAGAATCCCGGAAATTCGTCGTTTGACAATGAAAATCTTCCACAATGTTCGCAATTCATAACTTGCGATTTATTTACTCAAATTCCATGGCGAGTTCGATTAGGTTAATTACCATAATGTACATTATAAAATACATTAGAATAATTAATTTAATTAATCTAATTTTCCAGTCGATTAAATTAATCATCGTAATGGACTTATCATTATATACATATAAACGCGAATCTTATCGCAAAAATAGTATTATACACGAATCAAGCGATTCGTGAAAATTCGCGCTCTTTGATTTTTCGTCTAAAAATCACTCCATTCGCAAGTCGATTCGACTGGTGAACCACAAATTAATAATGTGGACTCGACGAATTTGCTTGTTTATACTCTGGAATCTCGAGGAATAGCAAGCTGCGAATCGCGAATCGCGCATAGTCTGGCGCAAGCTTTACGGGGAGAAGCATACTACTCCGACTCGCCGATGCATCGATCCGCGCCACCCTCTCTACCTAACCCTTTCCTTCTTCGTCGTCGTACCTACTTACCCGCTTAAGCGTACGCGCGCGAAAGATCGGCTCTACGCGACGCGTCGTGCAACCTTTCCTTCTTCATGCCTGGATTCTTTTCTCGTTTCTTTCCTCGAGATGAGAACTAAGCTCGCTGGTTTATTCTTGGCTAGTCACTGCCGAGGTGCGCTCCGATTTTTTCTAATCGTTCTAATCGCGCGGAATATTAAAAGGAAGAAAAGTTATGCGTTTTTTTTTATTTTTTTTATTTTTTTATTCATACTGGACAGCAATTTCATCAGTTTCCCTCTCACTGAGGTTTCGAATTTATTTATAAACGAATATATTATAATAATCGAGGTATGCATAATATATTCAAGATAGAAGCGTGCGTGTTGGAGATAAAGAATTCCTGGTCAATGGCAAAAGAGCTCCGACACCCTCTGTAAATTTGTTATTCATTTTTATGTGAGGTGAACATATTTACTTTTTTTTCCTTCGAGTTTTCGTAAATGTGTACCGTGAACACGTGAACATATTCAAAGTAGTTGTGCGTCTATACGTGAATATAAAATGTCCTATTGCGGTGTACACGTGTTTTCTCGGTTTACTTTGATTTTTCTTAGCTTATTGTTAAAGATACTCATCTTGCAGCAGAGTATGTGGATCTTTTTGTAACTCTCTGCTCGTATATCAACTTGATGAAGATTATGTGAAAAAGAAGACTCGCGTAATTTTGATAGTGAGATATTTACAATCTGTGCGACGTAACAACGCACACAGATAATGCATATCAAAAATACACTCTGACTTCAGTGGATTAGCTGACGCCGTATATTATCAGGTTTTCGCGGTTTGAGAAATAATTTTTTTTCGATGAAAGAGAATTCGCGTTTCGCACAAACTATCTATAATTTATGCAACGATATCGCTGAGCGATGAAACGCTGGTTTACGTCAGTCATTTTTCAGTTCTTCGACCAACTTGTTACATATTATACACTTGCACATTATAACGTGAAACTTCTTATTTCCAAAAGATTTAGATTTTCTCCCCCTTTCTCTTCTATGAATGTAACTTAAACACAAGTTCATTTTAGCTTATACATTAAAGTCTGTTCTTGAATATATTATGTATATCTCGATTACCATATTCGCTTAGAAATAAAATCGAAATCTCCGTCAGAGAGAAACTAATGAAGTTACTGTTCAGTAGTATGAATAAAAAAAACGTACAACTTTTCTTCTTTTTAATATTCCCGATTAGAACGGAAAAATCGAAGCGCACCTCGGCAGTGACCAGCCAAGAATAAGTCAAGTAGAATAAACATTCCAATGGAGGAAAATTAATTTTTGAGTGCTTACGAAAGATGATGGGATCAAAGCACTCTGCAAACAATGTCGGAATATGTCGCCATAAATGAATATACTTGCGAGTAGATAAATGACCCGACGCGATACGTAATGAAATGTGCCGACGTGAGTGCTCTTCATGAAAGTATTCGCGAAAACCATATGTCGAAACAAATGCTCAAACATGAGCACACGCATCCACGCATCCTATTTTTGATACGCATTATATAATGTTGACATAATACCACGATGAGAAATGTATAGACAGCTCCGTCGCGAGTATTTCGCGCTGCGCGAATAGTCGAAAGGTCCGCTCGATAGCAAATTTAAATAAAACTTTCTTGCGTCGTGCGACAATAATAATATTTAAAAATGCTGAAGGAGAAAATGAGAGAGAGAGAGAGAGAGATAAATATTTCTTGGGAAAATAGAAAACGTTTGTCCATTCGTTGTCAAATGGACAGGCGAAAATTTCTATTGTCGTGTGAAATTTGTTTTCTGACTGGAAGGAGGAACAAAAAGAGACAGGGGGAGTGGAGAATTAATTTAAAGCAAAAACAATTTGGCGAATCTCTGTAACTTTCAAATGCTATCTCTATTGTGGCTACTTTCCGCTTGAAATAGAAAGAGATGTAGTGACTTCCGATTGAATCGCCTTCAAGGATTGAAGTAACACACAAACATGTATGTTCCTAGTAGTATTTCTTCTTCGTCGCGTATTTACCTCCATCTCGCTTACAAGTTTTTCAAATACGAGAAAACTTTCTCGACACAGTGTGTAAATCGCTCCGTCTCTTTCTACCGCGTACATCTTTGTAGCGAATGACCCCATCGCGGTGTGTATGTCTTCATCTATGTCCACCCGATGACCCGGTAGCTTGCGCTACCAATGTAAACTCGGTTACCGAGGAGAGCGTTTTCTTTATCTCGCGTGTTTTCGTAATATTAAATGCGATATCTCCGCTGATCTGATTTTCATGGCCTCCTTTATCATTCGTATGATTATCTCAGACAATAATTAATCAAGCAATGATGCTTAAAATAACTATAATACGTTTTATAATAAAAATCTGTGTCAGTCTCGCTGGAGAAAAAATATAAGCGAATTGTTTTTAACACACAACTAACAGAAATTAGGAAGAAACAAAAATTATCTTTTACATTGCAATTCGATTGTAATTTGAAAATGTGTAATAATTAAGATTTTTTATATAATCAAAATTATTTCAATTATGATTAATTAAAATCAATTTACGTAAATTAACTTTTTTCTTAAATTAATAAACATTAGATGCCTTTTATCTCTTATTTTTTTATATTTTGTACATATTACGTACATGCATAATATATGAAAGTCAATGAATAATTTTAGCAAAGTCAACAGCAATGCCATCTATCTGTTTCAGTAGTTTCTGAGTTAAATTATGGCTGCTTTATTCCCTTCTATTTTGTGGGCGTGGCTAAGGCGTGGGTATCTATTTTTGGCATTGGTTTATCATTTATTACTAAAATTTATTGCTCTTTTACGACATAAAATTATTAAATTATGCATTGATTATATTAATTGTTAACAAATATACATAAAATATGTGAAATACGGAAAATAACATTCAAAATTTGAATCATTCCATGTAACACTCCGCGAGGTAGTTTCATTTTAGATCCACTTGAACCGTTCTCATGGTAGGTGGCAGCACGAATCGGTATTATTCGGTCGATAACGTTTCGTCTCCCTTACCGACTTCTCTGTCGGTATAAAACTTAATTTAGAGGTTGCCTCTACCTACCAAGCAGGATATATTGAGCGGTAGTTCGATGATCGCCCGTAATGCGCTTTATGGTTTGTTTTTATCGACGTGGTTATATAGTAACTCACGGCTTTCCTGTTTCTCGGCGTGGTGAGTCGAATCGGCGCGACGCGCCCATGTGCGCGCACGCTAGTATTGGTGCTGTATAAAACGTACACCGTGCTGAGTCGGCAGGGCTATTCACATTTTCCCCGCGAATGCATTCCCGGAGCTATCGATCAATAATCCAATAAACCCGCGATTCGCTGCCCCATGAAGAGAAAATAAAGTATGACGCCGTGTGATTTTATTGCGTATAAAGCGTGATTTTCGACAGATCAATGCGCGATCACCGTCGCCTCTTCGCGCGCGCGTTTACTTACCCGCTCGCCAAACGGGTAGGTCAGGGATCTTTATTGGCTGTAAAAGAAGACGTTTTACGATCCATAAAAGCGTTTATAGCGCTCAAGTAGTCTTACCTCGGTTCTTACATCCCGGTTATATCCATTACCCCTTCCGCGGCCTTTCCAAGGGCGGCCACTGGCACGCGTTTTCTCTCTCTGTCTCTCTCTCGAATGCCTTTGAGATTTACAGGTTACGCTCCCGGTAACACCTCGTAAACTTGGCTTAACGACTTTAACCGGGCCTAACTGCTTCCTTCCTGCAATCAGACCCTGACCTACCTTGCACACGATTGTCCTAGAAAAATTTCGAAATACCAATTGCACGTGGCACTGCTTTGCGATTTTACGCGAAAGATTTTAATTGGTTTCTCTACTCATTCAGATAAAAGCAACCCTTTAATTATTTACAATAACATCTATAATTAATTAGAAAGTATACAAGATTAATCATCAAAACTTCGATAATGATAACTAGATCTGTATCAATCCTTTTGTACAGTGTGTTAAATTGTACTACGTTATTAATTATTTAGCATTGTGTAATAAAGTTGGCTACATCTTTAAAATAAATTTCTATTTCGTTTTTAAAAATTATATTCAATTAAGAATCAATATTTTTTAACATTTAACGCAAAATGTAATTTAACTATTATTGATGTACATAATAAATATTATTGATTATATACATAATTGTTAATAAAAAAGTAGCACTTCGATATAGATACACTATCTATTATTATCGAAGTTCTTCTCAATTAATTTTCGGTATTTCTCGATGAGATATGAATTTTACGAAATCTGTTCTTACTTTATATTAACATTAGAAAGTAAGCAGTACACTAGCTTTCGATACCATTGCACCACATTTACACAACAATAAGGAACAGCGATATAAATACTCGGAGAATTCCTGCATTTCAAAATTTAGAAATATAAAGAAGAACCACGCGCAAGGTAAAAAACAGACAAAGAATTGGTATCTTTTTTCCGTTTCTCGCTTTTTTCTTTTCCGTCTTTTATTCAATGATATACTGCTCGTAAAATATACCACAGGCAACACTGTGCACATTGACCAGAAATTCTCGATACAAAACCTAAAGTCTGCATAATTTTATTTCCTTCCTTTTTAAAAACCTATTTAACATATGTAACATATGTTTAGTTTGCTTGGTTGATTATATTTAATTAACTTAAATATCTTGCTATAGAAGATGGCTGCAACATTACCAAATTATTTTACGTAGTTTTCCCTTCGTCATTTTTATAATCGAATATGTTTCAAAAGGTGTAGTATGCTTTAACATTTAACGAATATAAAATGATTAATTTTAAATCTCTAATGTATTGAATTTGAAGAATAATATTACTAATATGACAAAATAAGTAAGAATATTATATTAAATCTTGCTTCATCTTGTTATATTATATTTTGCTATAATCAATTTCAAAAAAATAATTTTTACCTCATGTTTATGATAAATATTAAGTGAGTAGCTTTTATAAATATCTCTTAATTTAAATATGATTGCGAATTATTACATACTGTATTTGCTATACCAGAAGAATGAATAAATTATTTATTTTAATCGAGAATGAAAGCACACGTGTTTGATTTGACAACAGATAATTATATAATTTTCAAATACCATTGTACTTATACTAATTAATTTGATTACTCTATTCACGAGGATATTTCCTATTTCTACATAATTTATTTATGCATGCTGCTCAAGATCAGATTAGAATAAAAATGGAATGAGTTGAATACATTTCTTGCTC
>VBVR01004245.1:2160-14951 GCA_011638315.1 Tetramorium parvispinum
AGAAGGGAGCCTGGACTTCACCGATCGCCGACTGACTCACAAGACAGCCGAGAACGGCGGCAATCTCACGTCCCGCGGAAGCAGTATGGACCACGGGAAGGGGGATGCCTCGACCGTGGTCCCGAAGAGAGCCAGCATCCCGCATCGGACAAGACCGCTGTGGCCTGGCCAGCCCGGAGGTATCGGACCGAGGGATGGGCGCCTTGAATAAGGCAACTACGATACGCGGGGGACGGAGACGACCGCCAGTAGATGAAAACTGCCGAAAATCCACGATCGATAAGTGATCGATAAGGGCAAGTAGTTGCCTTATCGCTCGCGGGGTGCGTAAGCACCGCCGCAGGAGGGCTCAGCGGGATCGCGGCCGGGCCCCGGAGTCACTGTTCGGCGAGCTATTGACCCGACGTGAGGTCTATCCCGAGGACTATCCCGAGTAGCGATCCCGACCAACTGCCGGAGATTGTAACGACCGGCCATTGTAACGACCGGGAATTGTGACGACCGGCGGAGCTTGACGGACCGGCGACTATCTGTAAGGCCTCCACCCTGGCATTTGCGGGATTAGCTTTCGCGTGCTCGGCGCGACCGCTCTCTCTCTCTCGTTCACACGTTTCGTTCGTGAGTCGTTCTTGTGACCACGAGCATTCCGGAAGTAAATTGCGTATTAGTGCAGGTGTTCCTGTTTCGTAGGAGAGAGAGTTGCTGTCGCCGGAGTTAGCTCGAAATCGTCATTGTGGCGGACGTATCGTCCGCGTTCGGGAGTCCGCGTAACGGATGAGCGGGCCTCGGAATCTAGTCTAGCGCGATTTTCGGTTGCACATTGAGATCGTTTCCGCTCGCGGAGCCGCCGACAGTCTATCGTTTAGCGCCTTTAATTAAGGCTTTATTGATCGTGTTAAACATTCCTTGTTCGCGTACTCAGTTAAGCCGTCGCTTAACTCGCTTCGTCCATTTTCTGTCTTGCGTACGTCGGTTATTGCTTTGACCGATCAAGCCAATACTCTATGTCATCACGTCTGTTAATAATGTTTCTTGTCGCGGGTCCGAATTATCTGGCTATCGCCTATCGGGGAAATCGTTGATTAGTTATATGGTTAGCCTCACGCTCCATTGTACGGGGCATCTAACTCCGACACGTTATATGTCGCTCATGGGCGGCGGAATGCCCAGCCGCATATATCCGCTGAATAAATGTTTCTTTTCTATTTTTACTCGTTAATTCCGTGTCGTTTCTTGGAGCCGCGAGACTCTAACGTGCGCAATGCTTCCTCTCCTCCCATTCCGATCTTCGAATAAACCACCTCCCTCCGCGAGCTGACCGGAGTGCCGGATAGTAACGCCCGTTTCCGAAATATAAGAGTATCGTGGCGCGGGTGACTGCGCCTGGCGCCCAGGCAAAGTAACGTCCCGATACGTCTTAATAATCGCTTTGTTTCGGCACTACCGTATCCTTCTCGTTACGAAATTCTGACGAGTCTCCGTCGATCCTCGGCGTGATCGACACGAGGATTACTCGTCATAAAGTATAGTGGCGAATGCTTCACGTTATGAGCGTATTGAATGAGGCCAATAAACTATCTTTCCTACGAGCTTTGGAAAGCCGGCGATATCTGAGTATGAGTTTCCGATCATGGGAACTGTACGAGTGCCTGCTATTGCAGAGCACGACCAAACATTCATGGGCTATCAAAAGTGCGACTCAGTTAGAGAAACCGCGATACATTATTTTTGCTCTGCAGATTGGCCGAAGGAATATCATGTCTCAAGATGCGAGTATATTCGATAACTGTAATCTGACCAACGTGAAACTTTATCTAAATTCTGAATTTTATCCATACGATGACCTAAATTTAGACATCAATAAAAATAAATACGCTATTCTTTTTGACATGTATACACGTTTTCGTAAAGCTTATTATGAATACGACTGCTATGAAACGCTTTGCAACGTAACCACATTTTTGACGAATGGACTTTTTGTAGTCATCGATTGCGCGCGAGAACGAGTCTATCAAGAGCGCTACTGTGGATGTACGCATAGAATTTGATTGCAAGGAGAATGTGCCAGCAAATACTACTGTCTGCTGTCTCATCTTGCACGATCGCGTCATCGAATACTGCCCATTGTCCAATGTAATGCGCAAGATCATGTAAATTGCAATGTCAGTAATATTCCAATATAAGAAAGATTCATGTATCGCGATGAAGCGCAGTCTCAAAGGTGTCGTCATGATTACGCCAACGTTTGTCGATCTGCAAGGTTTCATCGTTGGCAGAAACTCCTTCGTCGTGAAGGAGTTTGCCACTCTCAGAGAGGGATATATTCTCTCTCATTATATCTTCGTAAGCCCCGAGTCATGGTATTTTCTCAGCAAAGCGGATACATTTTTAAAAATACAGCGCGTAACCTAGTTGACGGTCAAACATCACGGATTACGACGGAATGATTCGATATTATACGGCTAAAGACTTGATTACAAAGGCGTTGACGGCAGCGACGGAGACTGAAACGTTGCCCATCGTGTACGTAAAGGGGCTCGAAAAACGAGAATGGCTTAGGGATTTGCTTTTGGTTGATGCGAAAGAGGATATCTACGTCGAGAGCATCGACGAGCACTACGAAGACATGGAATCGCTGAAAAACATGGACGCTACACATACTTTGCGTTGCCATAAACATGTATCGAATTGCGCATTACAGAATGTATTTAAAGTATTCAACTGGTGGTCGCAACGTCAGAAAGAATTGTGAAAATGAAAAAATGTATGATCTACTGCAAATTATTAGTTATTACGATGGACAATATTATATGATGCATAATGTACATTTATTATGAAAAATATATTAATTTAAAAAACATTTTTAATCTGTTATTTTCTTCCCGAAAAGAATCATTTTAATTGTAAGTTGTTTAAATAATTTTAAATGTCAGTTTCTTCACGTTTAAGATATACAGTGAAAATAATATTATAAAGATACAGATGCGAAGAGCGGGATCCTTCCCACATATCTATACGCATAGTAGCAGTAGATATAACTTTTTCATGACGCTATTTTTGATACGCCTGTCGACAATTTATATCAATTTCTTCTCGTTTAAGATATATAATTCTTAAGATAAATCACGCACAACCCCTACTTTACCCTTTTTTGACTCCTATATCTAGCGCTCTTGTGCAGAGCCTTAAGCAATTAGAAAATCAGCTTCCATTAGTTCATTCCATACGCTTGTCGCAGTGATGATATGCATTTGCAGAAAGAAAGTGATTTTTCGGCATGTGGATGCACACCGTAGGGTGTGCATCGCATATAAGAGGTAATTATTATATCAATTAATATTTTCTCCGTTCTTTTTTTAATTTATACTTAATATTTTAATAATAATTTTTACAGGAAATAAATAAAATCGTTATAATTTTCTTCCCGACAACAGGAAGAATGTGAGAAGATTGTGAGAATTCTTCCCTAAGGTATGTATTATAATTGTATTAATAAATTAATAAAGTAATAATAAAGTAATAAAAAAATGTCTTTTGTTACAGAATCCACTTTCGAGAAGGAAGAAGGGTAGTGGGAATTCTCCTCATCCCACGCTTATTTGTATCTAAGATGCTTCGGGACCGGATCTCGAGCTGATTCTTTTTATCAACTCCTTCGAAAAAATTCTATTAACGAGAATTTATATGATTTTAAAAAATGTAATTTTTATTGTAATAAAATGTAAATTAAATTTTTTATAAAAAAAATCAGTGTTATATTTCATAATTATGTGTGCGTGAATGCGTGTGAGCGTGTGTGCATATGTGTGAGTGTGTATGCATGGGAGCGTTTGTGCGTGTGCGATGAGATTTTCGCGGTCATAACGTGCGTCCCCCCTCTCGTCGCGGACCTAGCGAGAGCAAGAGAGAGCAGTAGTGGGAGCGAGAAAGAACGCTACTGCGAGCGAAGTGGAGACGCGCGAACGCGAGCGAACACGAGCGAAAATTGAAATGTGCCGGAAGCGAGTGAAAACGCGAACGCGGGCGAAGTGGAGAGCGAATATCGAGCCGTGCAAGAGCGAGAGAGAACACGAATGCGAGCGAATATCGAGACGCGCGTGAGCGAGAGAGAACGCGAACGAAGATGGAGACGTGCTGCGAGCCTCCTCCCCGCGCCTCCACCCAGGCCATCTTATTTCGCGGACCCAAATTCGTGACATCATTTCCTGCCGTCTCCCTCGTGCCGTCATTTCCTTTCCTCTCCCCTCGCGACGTCATTTCCTTCCCCCTCCCCTCGCGACGTCATGTCCCCTCCCCGGAGGATCTCCCTCTCCTCGCTCCCCCTTCGGAGCCCCTAAGTTAGAATCCCCTTCTTACACTTACTGATATGTCCCAAAGTTACCCGCCTCGACGGGGAAAGATTGGGACAACTTTAGCGGGCTCCTTTAAACGTTTAAGTCATTTTTGAGGTTTCTCAAGATCCTTCTTGGGTAGAGAAAAGTTAAAATGATCATGAAACCGGAAACATCTTTTTATCTTTATTAATTTCAACAGGGTGTTAGAAAAACTACAAAATCTGTCCCAAAGTAACCCCGGTCTACGGTAAATTAAACTATGAATACTAGCTACAGAGTAATAGGTGTTCTAGTTTATGTAACTATCCATTTTTATAGTTGACGCATTTTCTTGATATCATTATTTTTGTAGAAAAGAGAAATTTATTGTCCTTTTTCTGTATAAAAGTAATTTTGTTATTTCATGCATTTTGTATTGTTGAATAAAAATGGTTGCAACGCCAGAAAGAATTGTAACAATATAAAAATAAAATTTTACGATTTATAGAATGTATTATTTTTTCCCCTCGCAGTTTAGCCGCGGTAAGAGATAAAAAAGGTTGAGATGTCTTTTTTCGATGCCGTGGAGAGAAATGGTCTTTTTTTCGAAATGGCTCATAATTTAGAACATACTAATTAGCTTTTATTATAGATAATATTTTTATATAATATGTCAATATAATGTATCTATTATATAAAAATATATTAATTAAAAATAGTTTCAATCTTTTCTTGTCATTTTCTCCTATTCTTAAAATAAAGAACTAATTCTAATAAAAATCGATAAGTATTGATAAATATCAATAAAATATACGAAAAGCGCTAGATTACAGGATCATGAGCGAGTGATAGTGGGAGCAAGAGAGGAAACGTATGGGTGCAAAGATGGAAACGTATGGGATCGAGAGAGAACGCTAATGCGAGCGAAGAGCCCTCTCCCTGCGCCATAGTACTCACGATCGTAGGACCACCCCCCTTCACAGCCATAGCGCGCGTCCCTTTCTCACCGCGGACACCGTGCCTTAGGCTGTGTTTCAACATTACTACCAGCGTTGACAGCATTGCTAATACCGTTCCAAAATGCATCGTAGTACGCTGTGGCAGTGCTGTTGGAAATAATGACGTCATTAAATTCGTCGTCACTTCCTGCTGTGGCTGCTGTTGCCACAGAAGTAAGGCAGCTACAGCAGCCTATAGCATTAAAGATGGCGAACATCGCGCTGTCTCGCGGCAGCGTATTCTGCGTCCGTCGTATATAGGTTACCGTCGCGATTCTGACAATGAGACATTTTATGATAAAATCTAAGCATTTATGTATAATTATACATAATTATGGTAAATTTTAAATGAATCCAGCTCCAATGACATTCTTCTCACACGGCATGTAATATTTGTGAAACATTATTTTAATATTTCATTTGAAATATTACACATTGCTCCAATATTGCAGAAATATTTCACGACTATATATTACAAAATTTCTACAATGTTTCAATGTCCGAATAGTGATCATTTCAAATCTAATCTTGCTAAAAGATTTCAACAATATTGCAAAAATATTACTGAAATATTCTGAACCATCTATGTAACGTTTCAGAAACATTGCAGAAATAGTACATAAATATTTCCGGTACAATTCAGTCAAGCAATTTCTATTAAATAATATTAACCTATAGAAAAGCTACATATAATTGTATGTAGGGGAACCCGGGGCAAAGCGACACTATAAGGGGTATAATGGCGTTGTATCGATATCTCTGCTCATAAATGCTGCTATGTAATGAAATGTGTTGCAATAAGTGCTATGAGATATCTCTTTCTAAGTGCTGTTATCAATTGTCATATTATTTTTAGCTAAAAGTTGTTGTAAATTATTTAATGCGTTTGCTATGCTCTTACGACCGAGTAGCAATTCTTTGATATATTTACATAAAGAAAGAAATGATAAAAATCCTTTTTTTGTTATTTTAAATACATTTATATCATAAAATGATATTTTCTTGTCACTTTGGTAACGTGTCTGTGTAAATATCGATTCGTTGTAATACTTCATATTATCAAAGATAAATTTACGTTTTGAGACATAGCGGACCACTAGGCCACGGGGTATAATGATAACAGCGCCGTAGTGAATGCGCGTGGCAGTAAGCGACATGTCATAACTTAAAGTGAGGTTAACGTCATTTATATTGTAACGTTATAAATACGGCATCAAAAGTAATTCGTTTTAACATATTTAAAGAAAGATTAAAAAAAAAGTATTATCTTTCTAATATATGTTAAAATTTTAAAATTTTAGTGAATGTATTAAGATTTCGAGGTAACGTGTTTAATTTTAATGCACGGAAAAGTTTAATACACGTTAAAGATATCATTGAAATGATTTCTATTGTATTTATTGGTACTTATTTTGTGCAGATGGTTCGAATGTACGTGAGAAAGTACGAGAAAAAGTGGAATAAATTAAATATAAACAGTGCAGTAAATGAAATTATAGAAAGAAAAATGGGATATTTAAAAGCATCTGCTTTATTTGGAATCCCCAAAACAACTTTGATACAATATGTTCAAAAGAAAAAAAACATTCATAACTGTTAACGAAGCGCTCGTTTTTATAAAGGCTCGTTCTAGAAGTTTCTTTCGGACGAGGAGCCTTTTCGGAGGATCAACAACATATTTATTGTAATTAACTGTCGACCTTCCGCTAACGTTTTCCTTTTCGCTTTCGAGCAAAACAGTTCGGTGTCGGCTGTTGATTGGCTCGTTAAAAAAAAGAAATCTCCCTTCAATGCGTTCTTACCGCGGTAATAAATAGATCGAGCCTTCCGAGAACGAGAAGTCTTCGCACAATTTGGCTGGAAGTACGAGCAGTTTTTCTGAGTAAAGCTACGTATCGTCTCATTTAACGCTCCGTATTAAGATCGAATTCTTGGAGTTACAATAAAGTCACCGTGATGGATAATGAACGTGTCGAATCAATTCCCGTCACGGTCCGCATCCTAATTCAGTAAATCAGTGTGGTCATGAATCACTAAGGCACGGCGACAATAACGAAGAACTCGAAATTTTAAAAATAGGCGCTTTTAAACCAGTGTTTACAAAAGAACAAAAAAAGGAACTTTGTAAATATGTGATTGACTTGGAACAGAGATTATTTAACCTAACTACTAAAGAAATAAGATCACTGGCATTTCAGCTGGCCGAGAAAAATAAATTAAAACATCCTTTTAATAAAACAATTAAATTAATTGGTGTGGATTGATTAAATAAATTTCTCCAACGACATCCAAATATCTCTTCCAGAAAATCTGAAGCCACGTCTGCATCTAGAGCTATAGGTTTCAATTAAATTTCAGTGGCGAAATATTTTAAACTATTAGGCAATATTGTTGATACAACAAAAGTAACGCCAGAAAGAATATTTAATGTTGATGAGACTGGTATAATAGTTGATCCAAAACATGTGTCTCGAATATTGATGCAGAAAGGTCGTCGACAAGTAAGGACAATAAGAAGTCTAACAATAATTAATGTTTAAAAAACAGTATTTTTTTTCTAATTTTTCATACTAGTTCTGATAGTCGAGATTAGAAAAACATTTTAGTGTAACATTAAGTTTATGTATTTATTTCTTGTGTGTGTATATATGTGTGTTAACTTATATTAATTTAAGGTAGGAACAGTAACATCAACTGAACGAGGAGAAACAGTTACAGCAGCAGCTTGTATGTTTGCTGCAGGAAATTATATGCCACCTATGTTAGTATTTCCAAGGAAACGAAAATAACAGGAATTCGAAATTGGTTTACCTCCAGGATCATGGGTTGAAGTTCATCCTTCTGGATGGATAACTAAAGATCTTTTCTTATCCTGGTTTAAGAAATTCATAGATTTTGCAAAACCTTCGAAGACATCTCCTGTGTTACTCCTTTTTGACGGATATGAAAGCCATACAAAGAACCTTGCTTTAATTGATTTGACAAGAGAAAAGGGTGTTGTATTATTATGTTTTATCCACATTGTTCTCATCGTCTTCAACCTTTGGACGTATCTTTTTTTAAACCACTCAGTAAATATTACGAAGCTGCAGTAAAGAAGTGGCTACGAAGCAACCCTGGACGAGTAGTTACGCTCTTTCAGATAGCAACTTCATTTGATGAAGCATTTATCCAATCTGCAAATATGTTAATAATTTAAAAACGGTTATAAATGGATTTAAAAAGAATGATGCGTGGCCAGTTAATATGAACGTATTTACCGAAGAAGTTTTTTTGCCAGCTGATCCAACTGACATAGCTTTTTTAGCAAACGAGGAAAATAAAGAAAATGACAATTCTTTAGAGAATAATGAGAAAGAAAAAACTTGTTCTGAAATATTTGTTGCAACAGCAGATTGCAACAGCAGGTCAAATCAACCAGGTGAATCTATAGCTTTACCAGGAACATCTACAGATTGCACTGTTTCCACATTTGAAACATGTTCACCGTATCAACTTCAACCATTGCCAAAGTTGCTCAAAATAAAAAATGTGTTAGCCGCAATAGAGGAAAATCGCAATTATAACTTCGTCACCATACAAAAAAGAATTGGAAACTACTGAAAAAGTACAAAAACAAATATTGTCTAATAACACAGGCACACAAAAAAAGTGGTTTGGCCTGTATACTTGACTAGTGTATTCCTATGTATTTTGACCCGCTGAATCCAAATCCGAGGTCAGAATTGTCAGTTGAGGTCAGGTTTCATTTCTACAACCTAACCCTAACCAACCTCATATCTAGTACTCATCAGCTCAAGTCTGAGTTTCTACGCGTGAATAACGTATTCAATCTCTTTTTCTGTGATATCGAGTTGTCTTATTCTCGAAAGATCTATGCAATGGCTGTTTTTTACGTTTTCGTCCTCTGTTAGATATATCACACACGAGTGAGATTCAATCTCTTTTTGTGTGATATCGAGTTGTCTTATTCTCGAAAGATCTATGCAACGGCTGTTTTTTTACGTTTTCGTCCTCTGTTAGGTATATTTCACTCGTGTGTGATATACCTAACAGAGGACGAAAACTTAAAAAACAGCCATTGCACAGATCTTTCAAGAATAAGACAACTCGAAATCACACAAAAAGAGATTGTATACGTTATTCACGCGTAGAAACTCAGACTTGAGCTGATGAGTACTAGATATGAGGTTGGTTAGGGTTAGGTTGTAGAAATGAAACCTGACCTCAACTGACAATTCTGACCTCGGATTTGGATTCAGCGGGTCAAAATACATAGGAATACACTAATCTAGTATACAGGCCAAACCACTTTTTTTGTGTGCCTGTGTAATCGATTATTACAAAAAGTTGATGCACAAAAGAAAGGAGGGCAGAAGACAACTTTAATAAAAAAAAGCTGTACGAAACAAACGAACATGTAAGAAAGAAAATCAATCTGGCGATACATTTTTTGAAAAAATTGCAGATGATGATGCCCAGTGCCTTTATTGCAACGATTTGTATTCAACATCAAATGAAAGATGAATAAACTGTTCCAAGTGTTTAAAATGGTCTCATAATTCATGTGGTGAAGTCGATGAAAATGATGATATTCATATTTGTGCGTTGTGTTCATAAAATATTTAATTTTTTTATTCAAAAAATATTGTTATCGTTTCTATTCTTTTGCATTTTTAAGAATTAGCATTTAAAATTTAAATGTTTTATGTTCTCTGTTTATTAAGATACAAAGTTTAATCTTTTTATTTAATTCTTAAGCTATGAAGGTTTATTTTGAAATAACTGTTTTTTTATTTGTATATATTAAAGAAAGAATAGTAAAAGTATATAAATGTTATCCTTTAAAAGTAATGCCAAAGATTTTAAAGATTATTTTTCTAGATTTTAGTTTAAAAAATGTTTATTGTAAAAAATGAATTATTATTAATAAATAATTTTTATTAAAAAATAATAAATAGTATTACTCAAAAGTATGAACCTACATTAATTCTTATATCGCATCATAATATGTATTTTTAAGAAAATTTAAACATAAAAGTTTGAAAAATCAACAAGTTTTATGAGATATCCATTATATCCCGCATATAAAACATAACCCGAAAATTCCTCTTTTATTAAATCGATAATCTCTTCCACTTAAACTATTATTTCACAAATAACTTATTTTTTTATAGTAAACATCCCAAAGAATATTGTAATAGCAAATAGAATCGATTTATTTATTTTTAACACATTGAAAATTTATTTAATGCTTAAGTAGTCCGATATACCCCGGATTTCTCTATATGCCGTCATATAAGCAATCATATATGGCTCCAAATATGATTCGATAATATGACGGCATATATAATTTATAAATGTATATACTCCTATATATGCTGCAGAGAACTCTAAGAACTTTGCTGGGGGTCCCCTTCTTATAGGGACTGTTCCGAGCAGTGCGAGGAGTTTGCACAGAACACTAACACAAGCAAGTCACAGCACAAAAAAAAATAAGAAAAATAGCTTTACACAAAATTTAACGATGTATTTACACGACAATTATATACAATCGCCTTTCAGCCGTATTGCACGCAAGAAAAGGTAATGAAGTGAGCGATCTCAAGCGTCAAAGCGAGCGACTTCGATTTCCCGCGTTTTTCCGTAAGAGGATGAGCGATCCTTCCGCTGCGAAGCACGGAAACGAAAAAAACCCGTAGGCCCCGCACTCAGCCCTTTTATAGAGCGGTGCATCCAGGCTGTTCTCGAAGTTTCGAGAAGTTTGTCACCGGAACAAACGTCCCGAATCGAACCGCCAGGAGACACCGCTAATTATTCTTGTTTGCTCGCTCGCAATTGGGCGCCGATAGCCCATGTGACTCGCGGATCGCGCGCTTCTCCCGCGCAGCCGGAGTCGCGCCGGCAGGAGAGCGCAAGCGTGCGAGCAGGAAACTTAAGGCGCGCGGTTTTGATGCAACACCGCGATAGCATCACGATACAAATCCCGTAAAGTGATCGGCGGAAGGCCGCCGCCCGAACAGGGACTGTTGATGATTTTCACATGTGAGAAAGATTCGCCGCTTAGCAGCGGCTCCTCATATTATGCTTGTCGCCACATTTACATTAAAAATTCGTCCGTGCCATTTTTAAATAGAAATATATCAAAGTTATTTCTGAAATATTGTGTTTGCCATATTTCGTTTGTTATATTGTAGAAACATAAAAACATAAAGCGAATTTTTTTATCTTTCTAAAAGATTTTAGAAATATTGCGTTTACGATATTATAAAAACATGATGCAAGTATATTTCCGAAACATTTTTGATGGAAAATTACAATTAAAATGTTAATGAAATATTTTTGTATCATTACAACATTTCAACAATATTATATGCCGTATGGGTTTTATACATATTGAATAATGATTAAAACCTTTTAAATATGCCAAGGCTTTATAATATACAGGGTGTCCCAAAACTCGCGCACCCCCTTTCAGACCCCCTGACAGATTCTGTGGAACATTCTAAGTCGAAAACTCTTATGCGAAAATGTCGAGGCTATAATAGTTTTCAAATGGGAAGTACTTAAAGTTTATGCTCGTACATACGACGTGCCTAAAAGCTCAGTACAACGCATTTTAGCGAACAACCAAATGCATCCCTATTATTTTACAAGAGTCCACAATTTATACCTCAAGATTATGGGAATAGATTAAATTTCTGTGAATGGTTACTAGCACAAGAAGAAAATCAACCCGGCTGTAAATTGGTATCAATTCAATAATAAGTTATAACACACTAATCAATTTAGTACCATTTAAAAATTAAACACATTGTTTTTTTTTAATCAAGCCTATTACTTGTAGATGATGCTATCAACAAGATTCATCGATGAATGAGATTGTTCCTGCTAAATCGTGGATTGATTTTCTTCTCGTACCAGTAATCGTCCATAGAAATTTAATCTATTTTCATAATTTACTCTCTGTCTTTATAAGTTCTAAATAAAGTATTCAAATAATCGGAAAACGTCTTCTATAAGATTATATCTAACTGTATCAATTTTGAAAACATACGTTTTTTTTCATAACAATTTATAACATTGTGTATTTTACTTGTATTTTACTCTCCGTTAATATTTTATCGAAATTGCTAAGCAGACGTGTATCGATAATTTATTACATACACATAAACACATTAAAATAAATAATTAAAATATTAATTTGTTCAGATTTTATTGATTTTACATACTCAATATCTGCTTTGTGAAATTATCGATATAGGAAACTACTCTACATTATCATAATTACTTCTTCCTTTATCATAAAAAACTATTTTATCGATTATCCATAATGTTTGGATATGCTTATCGTATGAGAAACGTCACCCGTTAATTTCTGACACACTTCATTTGACAAACTTGACAGTTTGATGTATGTACGTTTTGATTAATATTGCACAATTATACCGACATTAATCTTTTATATGAAACATTATAT
>VBVR01004246.1:0-14950 GCA_011638315.1 Tetramorium parvispinum
AAAATTAATTAATTATATTAAAAACAAATTTATCGTATATTTTTCGTCTATTAATTATTAACATATAAATAGGCATATTTGTCTCGTATTGCTTATAATAGTGTAACAATTATATGTAAATTTTGAGTCTAAATATGTTGCAGTATTGTCTTTTTTCAATCAAAATCTAACTCATAATTTAAAAGAAAGAAAAAATGTAGTACTTAAACAAAATTATAATTTTTGGAATTGCAATGCTCGAAATTTTGTGATATCATCTATTATCTAATTATATTTTCGTGATACATTGCCGATTTTTGAGAACTTAAATGAATGCGGTTCAAAAATTCTTGGACTTAAAATTCCAGAAATTCTTGGCATTTCAGTTAGTGACACCTTTCAACTGATTATATTGTCTTGGTACTTGGGCGAGAATTTAGTTTAGTTTAGTTCAAGTTAGTTCACTGGTCAAAGCAACTAAAGAAGGATGTTTTAGGTCAAGCTGGCACGAAATCCTTTTGTCATAAGAACAGAAAGTTCTCTTATCCCGCGGAGTGACTTACTTTGACGCAACAAAAGAATGCTCTCTCTCATCTCGAGAGCTATTGTCTTACGATAACATACTTAGCAAGATAGAAGATTCGATTAAAAAATCGTGCAAAGTTCTATACCAAAGACCAATATAATAATATCTATTGTTTAAAACTATTTCACGCATGAAACTTTGAAGGATCGTTCCGTTTCTCGTTGATGAGTCGACAAACGCAATGTTTCCCAGTTCTCTACATTGTTTACATATGTCAGCTGTTTCGTAAAATGGAGCAATAAATGCAACGTTGAAAAATACATTTTTGTACAAGTTGTTTTCTATATGTTCTCGCGCATAATAAAGAGCAGCGAAATAGTTTCGTTTCTGAACAAGAGAAAGATAAAGAAGACCAAGATGACTATAACGTTTTGATATGTTTTGACATGTAACGTTTGATTTGCAGTCGTTTCACTTCGTATAACGATAAGATAGATGAATGACACTGAGGCGCTAACGCGATGCATCCGACATGTGTAACGGAATTGCATTCTGCAAGAGAACAGGGAGCTACCGGACGTTAAGTAATTGAATGTAATCGAAAGTGTATCTCGGCTATTGTGTTTCCCACTCACACATTACTGCCGACCCGAATACGATTTCCCGGCATCAATTCAATTCCTTCCACCGCCGCCCTCGCGAGAGCGAAGCCAAGTAGATAAAGAAGAAGGGGGTCAGACTAGTGCGCTCCCTCTTCGCACTCAAGGAATTTTAAGGAGGCGGCAGCAGGATTCCCTATCTCTCGGCCTTTTCCTCGCCGGTGGCGGCGTTCATTCAGCGTCCGTACCCGCCGAGTAGTGTAAACCAATTCCCGACTCCTTATACATCTCCGTCTCGGAGATCGTGCCGGAGAGGCAGCCCGACACGAATCTGTCCGACTGATTAAATCTCGTCGATTCTAAATCGGGAGGACCCGACCCGCCGTTTCCCCGTTCCGTCCGTCGATGAAATAAGAGATCGTCGAAGGGGATTTGTGAATTCAGGACGCGCGGAGCCAACGCGAAATGTAACCCGCGCGCGACGCGATGTAGCGGTGTCACGTCCCGGCTGAACTTCGTTAAATGAAACGAAAGCTGTCGCAGGAGCGACAGAATGTTGCAGCGAGCGAATGTTATTTTTCCAATTGCCCGCGGCTGCTGCAGGTGCGTTACAGAAACCGGTCGCCCGAGTATCGGACTAATCAAAATCCGTCAAAGTGAAGTCGAAACTGCCAGTATTGGAAACAGATTTGATCAATGGAAATCAGTGAAGAAATATCCTCCGGAAGGCGTAGTGACATATATTTTTGATTGTGAGGAAAATGTATCTTAATTTAAAATCTATTTTCATCATAGCATTTTTCCATTTGCGGTTAAAATTAAAAATATCATCAAAATTTTTATAAAAGATTCGTTCTAACGTTTACATATATTTTTAATTAATAAAAAAATGTATCCTACTTATGGTCGAAAATTCTCGGTAATTTAATTAAGAATTATCTCGTTTTCAATGTTATTAAAATTGCAACATATATAATGAAATTAGACAATGTTTGTGATTGAGGTACGCCTAGAATGAAATAATTCTTTAGATTAGGTACTCTAGATAGCACGTGTATTTGACTTCGTGTCCATCGTGTAACTGGAACCATCGTGTAATACACGCCATCAACTTCAAATCCTATCCATCAACGTCGCTATCAGAAAACCATTCTCTACGGTTGACTTGATTCATCGGCCCTTTTTCAGGGGTGACATCATCCTATGTGAACCGTTAAAGAGTTCTAAATGCTTATCGCTTGTTGGGTTGTATCTTACAAGCAACAGCGTAGCAAAGCGACAACGATTTTTGGATCTAAGATATTTTTATCAAATATCTTCAAACTATTTTGTTACAATACTATCTTATGCAACCATAAAATGATTTGAAAAATCTACGATATTATGTCACATCAAAGTAACCAATTATTTTCTAAAATATATTATTTCCTATTACCGAGTTATATTACCCTATTCAAAAATTCAAACAAAATTATAATAAATTAAAAAAATTAAGTTTAATGAAAATATTTAATTCAATCGTTACGTATTAATAGTGATAAATCGATAAAGTAAATAAGAAGGGGCTAAAGAAAAATTTCACCACAATCGCAGGAACTCTGGTAGTATCAAGCGGCTGGAAACTACGCCACTGCTTATAAAACTGGCAATAAGTCGTACATGTTTGGCAGTTGTAAGGGAGAGTAAGCGGTCCGTAAAAGATCGAGAAGTATGGATTCGCCGTCGTCATGGATCATCGGAGTAATAGGCCGTTTTTTTTCCTACAAACAATCGAACTGCCTTTCCCCATTCGGCGCGAACCGACAATTCCACTTTATCGACGTTATCCCGACGACCGGCGATCTCACGGTTCACGACCCGTACGATCCATATATTGTGCACGATAAAACTACGAGACAAGTGTAGGTCATGCAAACCTGCCAAACGACTGGCGCCGAATTTACACCGGAATCAACTGTGTTCAATTAATCGGGCAGTTACTTCCAAACTGGGCGATTTATTGCGAGCCTTACACTTTTGCTGTTCGTAATCGACGATGGTGAACATCGCGAAATATGAATTCATACTAGTTCGTAATTTTACAATTGTGACATACTATGAATTAAAAATGTACTGTATATAAAAAATAAAGGCAGATGAAACGATGCCATATAATTAGTTTTAATAAATATAAAAAGAATGTTGTCAGAAGAAGATATAGGAAATATCGTATCGCATTTATATCTGCAATAAAAAGACTTTAGAAATTTGTTAATTCATTCAATTTGAATATAAAGCACTCGATTCCTTTTATATAAAAACTGATACGGCGTAATAATTCTTATTTTGCAGCTACAATAACGATTAATTCGGAAAATATAATGTGTAAGGTCTCCATTATATTAATTAGATTGAATTATTTTAAAGCTTCCGTGCTTTTCATGTTTCAATTCTGCTTCATATGTTTAAATGTACATTGCACAAAGATTGATTATGAAGTAAATTGAAAAAGAGAATATGCGTGTACATATCAAGAAATATAAAAGCCGTTTGCTAATAATGTGATATTCAGATTCTTTATATAAATAATTATGTTATTATTAAATGTTATTAATAAATATTATTAATAAATGTTATTGCAAAGTTGCTGTACTATGGAAATACTTTGTTCTATTCTAATAATGAAAATGTTATGCTCTTTACAACACATAAAGGCGTAACAGAAGTTGATTGTAAACCAAATTACAGAATGCATTCTATCATCCTGCAGTGTATTACTATCCATTATATAGAAAGCAGTATCTATCATGCAGTATATTAATTAAACAGTAACTTCAGTGCCATATTTGCTTCAATAAATCGAGCACAGCATTCATGTTAGAAAAAGCTCCACACTTTAATTACGTTATTTCCACGTAAAGCAAAATAAATATGATTCATTTATTTTTAAATTGCATTGAACATTTTTAATTATACATATAACTGTTCTCCTAATAATTGTAATATAAAAAAAAATGGAAAGTATATGCGTTGTTAAATTATCAGTTCAAATACTTGAAGTATATGTCAGAATAGAAAGAATTAGGTTTTCTTTACAAGAGTGAATTTATCTGGCAAATCGTGCTTACGTCAGCCAATTATCATAAAGCACTGTGGAGAGGATTTTAAGAAAACCGAAGCCATCGTACACTGGTGAAACTGCAGTTGGGATACAAGTCATCGCGCTAATCTATCGTCGCTCGCATAGGAAATATGCGGACAAATTGACTTTTGCATCTAGGAATCGCAGTCGTGTGTCACGTTTAATCGATGATCGGTCTATTCATAAGCGCGGAATACGTACCATTCAATTGGTACGAGGCCAGTTTCGATAAAATGTAAAAATAAAGGACAGAGAGAATGCGGAATGCGAGAACGCGAAAGAATGTGCATGGCATTGAACGCAGTCATCGATAGATAGATAAATGGCCGAAATTGTTTCAGTCTGCCGAAAGAGGCATTCTTTTGCGCGAGCAACTGTTTTCTCTCTTTCTGGCTTTAATGCTTTATTGACACTTTGGCCGTATCTTTGCGCACAAACGGACCCTGTGGATCGCTCTTATAGAATGAGATTAATTGTTCCAGTGATAATCGCGTCTGTTGCGAACAGAATTAATTGTTTGACCGCTGCGGTCATTGTAGTTTCCACATATCTCAACACTCGAGTACCTTAACATCCCGTCTCAATGGCCGCGATTAATTCGATAACGGTATAATTTATCGCTGTCACAACATATCGCTATGAATATTATGTAACAATGAATATTTTACACAATACTCTTATCCTTTTACTTTGTTTTACGGATTATTTGTAGCGCCGAAAGAAATGAGTTTATTCACAAATGAATAAGCGCGATTATCTCGAGATAAACTGACGAATTGAACAAAAGAAACTATTATACGAAAAAACGTAACAGTGTTTACATCAGTCCACTTTCCTGAAATCTTGCTCTTATGTCTCTTGAGATATTTCTAAGAACGACGCGTTCTTTCGAAATATTTTCGGACAAACATTTCAACTATAAATATTTCAACTATAAATAAATATTTCAAAATATGCAGAGAATGAACAATTTATCATTCTTTTTTTAATTTTCCTAAATGGTACTTTGGAAAATATCAATAATATTTCTATCATTTATCTCGGTCAAGTAGGTATATAAAATATTAGATTTTGCATGTAGTGTTTTATCGAGAATAAAGGATATTAATCAAATGTAATATATATATATATATATATATGCGTTCCTTTACAATTTAAAATAAAAACTATACTTCTTAAATAATATGAGTTTAATTAATTTTTAAATATTTTACTTATAGTTTGCATAATTATTTTTTTTCTCGAGATGTCAATTAATTAATACACTCGGTTGATATTATAATACTTTTACTTTAATTAATACGCGCACTGTACGCTTTTCCCAGATCGATCTTCCGTATGCGTACGCAATCTGAATCGTGAATTAGCAGTTCCTTTGAGATGCCGAACGGACATATCGTTAATCGAGAATTTTCGCGGTGTCATGAGAACTGGGGATCGTCGCAGATCTCACGTTCCTCCCAATCGTGACATCTCACGTACGTACACGTAAGTAGATTCACGACATATCCGAGGTACTCGAGCAAGAGGCAGTAGCTTGGATAATTATATATGGATAAGTATAGATGGTTAGAGGCGGTGTGCGTTTCGCAAACACAGCCAGTGGCGCCGCGATTGCATTGATCAGCGTCACCAACGGGCTATGCACCATTAGATAGGTGTGCACGGATCGTTGCATATGAATACCGTCGTCCATGGTGCCGTTACTCGATATTAAGTAATCTCTATTCGAGAAACTAAAGATCCTACGATATTTCACGAATAAAAGAATTATCGCGCGCGGCTCTCTTCGTAGAATTTTGCAAAGAAATGCCTACGAAGGAATTGCTTCAAAATGTATGCAAAGAAATTATATATAAAATTTCTTAAGAAACTTTTTGAACGACGCTGCGTTAGAAAATTGCATTTGTTTCTGCCCACAATGTCACTGGAGGTTCGCAAATTGCATCGATTCTCATTAACAAAATATGTCAGAAGTTATCAAGTTACGTTAAAGTCAGACGAGTTACAAAAGGTTAACGCTATCGGTGTCGCTTGTCAAGTGCTACGTGAGCGTTTAAAGTGTTACATGACACTCTTTATACTATATGCAACGTCAGCTACAGCTCGTGTCTAGCACAACGTGAGCGAATGTGACGTTTCGTTTCGCGATCTACGACAAAAGTTCTTTTATGCCATTTCTTTATGCAATGAAGACGCATGTCAAGTCTTAAATATCTTCAAAATGAATTGTAATTTCAAAACGATTGGATTTCCATTTAATTAAAACAGAGTATCAATCACACAATGTAAAAAGATAGAATACGATTTTAGAATTGAATCTCTACAGTATTTCTGAGGATACTTAGAAATAATGGCCTTTGTTCCAGTAAATATTGGGAGGAATTAAATATTTGAACTTTTGCGAAAATTCATTTAAAGCTCGAGTGATGTTCAAACAATGTCGATGCAATGGAGTCTGATATATTTTATTCGCGCGGGAATCGATAATTTAAACACGAATGAGCGAATAATTGTTACGTACGTGTATTGTGTTATTCTAATCGTGTGGCTGTAACCGTATAATGTTTCAATTTGCACGTCACGGATAGGTTTGGATGACATTATTTTATCTTGCCATACGCTTTATAGTCAATTTATTGGCATTAGTCGTCAGTGCGAACCAACACGTGGTCAAACATATGTAGAATTAAATTACTCGCTGTGTACAGCGTCCCTGTTTATTTCATTATTGGGCCCTCGGGACATTGCGGTGGTCGGCGGTAGGGCATTCGTAGACATGAAGAAAATGCAGATCACGTGCTTAATTGGTCGGACGGTCAAAACGGCAAACTATCAGAGTGGCCTTAGCGTATTCAAATTCGAAATTAACTCCTCGCTGTAGCAATGTCATTCAGTTAATTAAATTGTGTCGATAGATCCATCACGCGGACTTTTGAGCATCGTATTACATTTCAGCTTTGATAAAAGTCACAATTGACGGAGCACGAATAACATTTTCCGGAATTTAAGGAAAGATTCTTATTTCCATGCTAAATGAGGGACATTCGTCTGATTAATAAAAGTCTGCTTTAGCAAACGGGATCATTACAATCCGCGAACTAGAAATTTTTTCATCATTTTCGCCATAAGATCGTTATTTCGCTGCGTAAATGTGCAGAACCCTTGTTATGCACATTTCTCCAGCAGTTACGTGAAGTCTTTTTACAAACAGATATCCGACAAGAAATATTATTTGCGGAAGACATTACTGAACAGTCCAATACAAATAGCGTAAAATTTATTATTGCACGAAAGTGCAAATTTATATTATATATAAAATTATAATTTTTTAAAATGTCTTATGAAAAAAATAAATATACATTTCACAGATATAGCGTATATTTTTTATACATAATTTAGAAATCGAAAACATATTAATTATATGTATACAATTAACGTAAAAGCAACTTGCTAAACATTTTGTAACAACTAGATATAGGTCAACGACTATGATATTCATGAGATAGCTAAGGATATTGATCTACAGATTATTGTCTCCAACGAGGAATTAATCAATTGGTCTAACAGATCAACAAACAACACATATTCGAGGAAATTGTAATGATACGATATCTGCATAAATATAAACAATATAAAGAATAGAGCATCTAGAAATAAAAATGTATAAGTGCTTAATACATCTTGTCTCTCTTTCATTTTATTATAAATTATGACACTATTATCTACCTCCGGCACAACTAAATTATGAAAAATAATAAATAAACTTAAAATACATTATATATAATAATTTCTTTTTTATGTATATAATTTTTGATAACTATAAAAGTTACTAGAATAAAATATATAAAACGGACGATCTACATTTTTATGTTGTGATATATGATTATTTATCTTATTTTGAATATAAATTATGATATCTCCTTTATTCGAGTAAAATCAACATAATAAAAGCTTTAATTATATTTGATGATGTAATAGCTCAGGATTAATACGCTTTTTCTAGATTAAGTATTATTTTCGTAAGTTTCATTTGATTCTATTTCCGCGCATAAATTGCAAGCAGATAATGTAAAATTACACACAATTCTTCAAGTAGAATTTAAACTTTGCGTTTGCAAGTTGAATAATGTTTGCAAATGAAATGCAAATATAGCCCATTATAACTGAAAAGAAGTTGAAAGAAAAACAGACGGTATTTGCAGTTTTTCCGAGTATTTAATTAACTTCTACAGGAATTAACATCTTCATATTATCGATTGATTTGTGGCATTTGCCAAAGCTCAGGAATCTCCGACAAATATTGGAGCAACCACACAATCATCAAGTAATCAAATATTTACCTTTGAAATGGATAGGATTATTCATGAATACATATTCGTATAACAATACATAATATAAAACAGTAAAAATGAAAAATGTATAAAAATTAAAGACTTATGTAATGTATAATACGTCCTATCTTGCATATTAGAACTATAATATAAAATATAATAACATAATAAAATGAACACTAATTAAAATTTTATCACATAAACAGACATTATAGTTACCATTAATTTCTTTATACAAATTATTTGATTTTTTTTAAATTAAATTCCATTCTTAAAAAGGACGTGTTAAATCGATACTCGAAAATCTTAAAGTATTGTTGCCCCTTTTCTTATTCGTTACGTTGTTATAATTTGGCTCAGATAGATTAATATACAGATCGGGATATTAAGTTATCTGAGCCAAATTATCAGAACGTAACCAATAAGATATGAGAATTATTTGCTCATTTTTTGCTACTTTTTGCTTTTAAAAACAATTTTTTTTGCTTTACTTTTTAAAAAATAACGAGGTATGTAAAAATAACGTATACATATTTCATATTCTTCCTTCCTTCTCTCTCTTAGAAAAGAGATGTAGAGATTTAATTGTTGTAGCTTTTCCGCGATGCTAATTGGTTCTTTCGCTCGGCTCACTTTGTACTGCGAGAGTAGCCAGAGTAGTTAACAGTTTTAACAGTTCGTTAAGTTATCGAAAAAGATTAAAGAATTACAATTTTTTTAATCTTACATCTTTACAAAATCATGTTTCATTATATAATAATGAGAAATTTCGCGCGCGAAGCGCCGTCCACTACCTCTGGTAATATAAATAGAAAAGGAACTTTTTCGTTATCCTATTTAATATGTATGAGAATTTTGTTCTTATTCTTGTGTCCCTTACTTTTAAATTAGATTGTAATTTTTTCATTTCTCTGAAAAAATTAATTGTATTATCGTCCACAGAAATATTTACATATGAATTTGAGTTGGTTAAGCTCAAATGCGGCTCAATTTGACCTGCAATAGCGTGAATCGATATTCTACATCTATATTCGATAGATGTAGAATAGAAATAAACTCTATCCACATGGGAGATCAAAATTTTCATTTTCAGATGATACTAATAAACTAATTTGTATGCAATGTAGATCATATCATTCTATTTCTATTAATGTGAAAAAAAATATTAATGTCTAATTTCTAAAAAATAAATTTATATCTCTGAAAATTCATAGAGATTAAAAGAATTCAATGTTACTTTACGTATTATTATATATGCAACAAGTTAAACTAATTAAAAAAGTATTTTTTTAAATATATATATAAAATTTTTTTCTATTACTGAATGTAAAAAATATTATAAATTCGCTATGAATATATTATTCATAATGGCATTATATGCAATTGCTTAAAATGCAGTCAGTTGACATTAAGTGAAAAAAACCACAACATTCATAACCATAATATTCATGTTGTGGACTTCTCTTTTTTTAATCATATTTTAAATATTTCATACGAATAAAATAGCCTCAGCATTTAAACGCCGCGTATATGAGCATCGATGCATTATAAACGTTCCTCCGGGTGTCTTCGAAGCTTCCGGCGGTGTGCTCTTGTAACACCCTGATTGCACCTAGTTTCCGGGAGAGATTCAGCGGCAGCTTCGAAAATCCTCCAAGGAAATCCCGGACGTATCACGGTCGCGAACACCTACCACCTAAGTTCTAAGGGACGAAATGGTCGAATTTCTCGGTAGAGGCGCGTAAACAGGCCTGTAAAACTGACGCACTCTTAAGACAACAGTTGCCGTGCTCTCGCGGCACAATTTATGCACACTTACGCAGTTTTCTGCTGCGATTAAACTGCGGAAACGACCGTAAGTTTCATCAGCTTCGCTTACAAGTAACGTTTTTCCCCGCTCGTCGTGTGCATTATTCAGCGCGGATCATGACTGATATCATCTACGTGGCATATTCGGTCACGATTTCATCTTCAATTCACGGTTTGCAACGCGAAACATCCATGCTTAATCTTAAGCGGTCAATTGACAAATTATTCCAATGATGAATACAAAATTCGAGTGCAATTTATTAATTTTACTTCTCATATTCTCTTTCAATTCTTCGGCTACGCGGTAGATGAATGTGTTAAACAATGAAGATTTTGGCGATTTAATACGAGCCATTAGTACAACATACTCATATCTAATGATAATGATACTAATGATACTAATACGAGGTCATTGTAAAAATGTATGTAATATTAAAATTTCACATTGTGACTTTTTATATTATATCGGACACATAATACGTTTATATGCTGCATAAAAATACCGCATGATTTAAAAAAATCGTTTAAACAATTACCCAAATTATGATTTCTATTATTATTTTCAGCCAACTAGCTAAACAGAATTTACAAAAGTAAAGCAATATGCTTATCATATTTTAAATATGCATATATGCAATATTGTGCAGCAATAGTATTATCATAATAATGATAATAAATGTATAATCAATAAAATCATAATGGAACGAATACGATTTCCTTGTTTAAATGTGCGTTCATGAAATTTTATTAAAAATTTTCTCGTCAATATCGCCATAATTTACATAAACGTCATTTAACGTCGCGGACAAAGAAGCATCTAACGAAAACGCGGGATAGTTGGCCACAAAACGAGCTTGAAATCAAGTAGAGCAAAATTGTATTTAAAGCCTCTTTCAACCATGAACGAGTACGAAATCCCTGAAATAAGCTTTCAGGCATCGGTGGTGAAAGTACAACGATAATATAATTTCTCGGCCGGAGATTATTCGTCGTATGAAAAAGATTGTTTCAAATCCAGTTGCCGTTTACTCGTTTTAAGATAATGTGCACGTAACAAAACACATAAAAAGTTTAGTTCTAGAAGTCCTTATTTTTAATTTACGCTAGACAATTTTTTAACTCATAATCAGATTTTTTCAAACTAAAAGATTGTTTGTTGTGAAAAGAAGCCGATTATTTATAATTTATAAATTTATAAATTTAAAATTATATTGAACTTTTAAATCGTGACAGTTTAAAATTATTTTTCAGATTATGGTTATGATCACAATGGCCATTGTTTTTTTGTTTCCCTTATGCTCCATATATCACTATTATCGAAAATTCCCCTTCCCTTATTGAACATATATCTCAAAAACATGTGCATATGCATGCGTGCGTGTACGTGAATGCGTAGTTGGTTTACCGCTCAGGTCATTTTGTTTGCATTTCGTGTCTTTACAAAATAACGGCAACAAAACCAATTCATAGAGTTACCAATACGCAGGAAATGGCAAATTCAATTGCGTTTACGCTTTTGGAATTTACTAATAAATTGAGCAAATATAATCAAACGAAACAAACAAGTACATCGATCAAAATAAATTTTTTACAAAATAATCAAAGTCAATTAATAAAGTAGACGTAATTTCATCAATGAAAGTTTACTTTAATAAAAGATCTAATTATTTTCATCTATGGATTTCGTTATAAAGAACTATATTTGTAAATATTTGTGTAAATTTGCTGACAACCATTCAGTTAAATATCATTAAAATATTAGATGAAAGGAAAAAATGAAAGAAGTTTATAAAAAAGCTAAAACTGGTTGATTATAGTAGATAAAAAGAGAGAAATACAAACGTTAATGATCGTTTAAGATCGTTGAAAGATCATTAAAGATCATTAAAGATCATTATTACCGATAATAAACCAGATAACGGACAAAGTTGTCAAGTTGTAAAAAAAAAACAAGTAAACGGATAATCTGGAATCAGTTTAGAGATATGGTCGAGACAGCGACACATAATCGATGTGGTCCAACTAGCACCGAGCACTGGCCTCTATTCTCACCTCCTATATCCATTTACGCGTCCAAGGGGGCTTGAATCCTAGCAACGCGATCTGACAAGGATACGTCCTCGAGAACGCAAATTGGCAAAGGGGCCGTTTCGGTGACCCGACCCTTCCACTCAGCATCTTCGCAACTGCATCTGGAATTCGAATGCACTTCGAGCCTGTCCACCCTGCGGCCCGCGACTGTAACTGACAGGTGCTCCTGTTGCAGGGACCCTTACCATTTCCATCGGCTTAAATTCCTAAGACGCATACCAGGATCCCGGGATAGTTCGTACGTTACCGTTACATGCGAAACCGACCGGACTTGGAGAGAGTACTCTTGAGAGTGCGGTCTCGTAATGCGAGTTACTTCAAGTAACTCTGCGCATCTTGTATGGCTTTGCGTACGAATAAACCGTGGTACATCTGCACGTGAGTACGAAGTCAGGTCGATGTGTAACCGTTTAGAGATATCTTGGAAAACCTGATTTTAGAGTTTTGAAGAAATCTTTATGCAGAGTGCCCTACATCTAAAAAAAAATGGAAACCGTGAAGAACAAATTTCGTAATATATTTTATAGATCGTATTTACAATATCTGGGATATATTACTGTAGAATAAAATAAAAAGAAAATTTTCTTATAATTCTTTTCCCTGCTATAAAAAAGATTGTAAATAAAAAATGCGAGAAATAAATTTGTAAAACAGAGAAAAGCATTTTTTAATTGTTTCTAAGTCCTTTACATATAATCCTACGTATTTCCAATTAGAGAAATTAAATTGCACAATTGGACGGATTCAAAGAGCCGAAAAAATAGTTTAAAGTTAAGTTTTGGTCAAATGTAGTTTAAGTTTTACAATATAGAGATATTTTTAGAGAAAGGATAAGCGGACTAAAATGCCAGCGTTCGCTCGGTAACTGTCGGAGACAGGTGCTTGAATGTTGGCCGTGGAAAAACAGACGAAATATTTATTGTAGCTGACTATAGCTATTTCGAAACCACGACAGTAAAGTTTGCACAAAATAAAATCCAATAAAAATATTTACATCGTGTCCAACAAATTCTGATTGTAAATATGCGAGCATTACGAGCATTACGATTGATCAAATCTATCTTTCAATAATATTTCGTAAGATTAAAATAAGCATTACCGAAATATGTTATTAAAATGTAAAAATTGCTATTAAAATTGTTTCTCTTGCACTCGAGGCAACAATCTATGTGTTTTGGCGTAAAATAAATTGCTAATAGAAACGAGCAGAGGTATAACATATAATACAGTGCTCATACATTCGTGTGATTAAACTGCATACTGAAACGTCTGATGAACTACTTGCTCACTTGTGCAAGTGTTCTTCCGTAACGCGTGTTCAGACTTCGATCGTTTGTTTCCGTCTCATGCATTATTCCACGTGCATGCGCTATTCGCCTGGTGAAGCGAATCTCTGGACACGATAACGACCTATCCTGTTTTTTCCTCCTACATTATTCCTCGTCTTTTCTCTACTGGCGTGAATGTATATTGTTAACAGGGAAAAAGAGCATATGCGCAGAAAAGTAGATTAATATTATGGCGACAAATTATTTATGGTATCTTTTATTTGCCAATTCAGAGATATTGATTTAACTGTGTATGATTTATATTGTAATTAAATCCGAAATAATTCTGTGATGATGTTAATAAATATATTGGTTATATCGAGTCTCCAATTTTTGACAGTTTTATGAATGAAAAAGATACAATGGTTGTAACACAATATTCAGCGTATGTATAAGCGGTGCAATATTTCGTTGAGTAAAAATAACGAGTCACGTTTCGCCGACGGAAATTCGAGTCGTATCATTGAAAGCTTCGACTCTGCCGTTGAGCGCTTTATATAGGTGGATGTCGACTTAACTAATCGCGCCGATGAAAGGCTTCCTTGGCTTCACTCACGTCTGACCCTAACCGTAAGTCTCACTGCGCTAGGAGCTGCGTGCAATTCCGCGCGTGAGTATGTTATATTTATCAATGTTCGACTACGGTTTATCTGAATCACCAGAGAATGCTGTTAAATAATAAATTAGACGTGTATAATTACTGCTGTTTTGTAGTAATTCTCGATGTCTTATTATCGTTCGTATGAACGAATTTCTATCGCGCACGACAATCGCTACGCGATTTCTTGTGCAATTATGTGGACAACAAACTGCGATTTATACGAATCTGATTCAGCATAAAATAATACAATATTCCGCATATATATCAACGTGTCAATTAGCAGGAAAATAATTCGATTCACTTTGTAATGATGATTGCACATACATATATGGATAATTTAGCAAAACGAAAATTATACGTCAAAGTAATAAATGTTATTGCATGTAGACACAATAAAAAATTATTCAATAAATATCATCATGCAGATATAATAGACATCATTCTTTATATGTTAGAAAAATATAACATACATTGTGACTAAAACCGAATGTCAATTCGATTATCCAGAACTTATCGAGAATTCTTACGCATTTTATTTCCCCGGATTTTATCGTTCCATCAT
>VBVR01004247.1:0-14949 GCA_011638315.1 Tetramorium parvispinum
AGCGTGTTTGATGACAAGCTAATGAAGATATACACAGATACGCATCCGACCCTCCTTGCCCACGCGTTAATTATCTGCACAACAAGACGTAAATCGCAATAGGAGAAGTAACGATATTTACACGACAGGTTGACACCGCCAATCATTATCGCGTTTCGTAATGCAATTTCGTGCTTACACTCGCGCGCATTACACGAGAATTTTACTTAGGCTCGAAGTTTAATTGTTGCATGTCGCATGTAGTATTGGAAATAGAATTGTCTTACTGTTAATTCCTATGAGGGTCGTCATTACTCTCACTTAATATTTGGTTAATGTATTTAATTTTCATGTTTCAATCAAAATTAATGACACATTGGATAGGAGCAGTGAAGATTTATAAAATAATTGAAAATAATTCAAGTTGAGCATACTTTGTCGAATTTAACATTGTATCATTTATCTGGCTGGGTTGACGAAGTCAAACCGGTTCAGCTTGAAATTTAAGCAAAGTGAACGTATGTACAGCCCAACTTACGATCTTACGTAACAGGTGTTATTCGTGTCATTATCACATTGGCCCGTTTAAACGCGACCCATGAGAAAATTCGGTTGCACTCACGTATTAATAAAGTGAAGAAATTTTACGGCACGTTTCTTATGAGTAAACTAACATGATGTAACGATGTGTGCGTTCGAATCGCTCTTTCGCCGACTCGACAGCTGCGTGTCGCTGTCGATCGGGCAGATAAACCGTAAACGCTAAAGTCGCGTTTGCCTTGGCGCGCTGAAAGTGTCATTCTATCTTTCCTCGACATATAATGCGTAACAAAGATAGAATAGCGCTTTTAGCGCGTAAACGCCCAAAGCGGACGCAGCCTAAGTGATTCCGCTCGCGCGGAGACTATCGTCCCGGTTTCGACACCGATATTGCGCTCGAATGTGAATCGCGAACTCTCTGTGGATGTCCGGCTCCATTTTTCAATTCGATTGCCACACGCAATGTCGTCAAACAATGGAAACCGGGTCGATTATCCGCTGGTCACGGAAAGACCAGGCGAGACACACTTGAAGACCGCGCGGGCTCGCGAGGTACGTGATAATCGATAGTTATAATAAAACTGAAAAATACGATATAATATTGCAAAATTAAAAATACAGATCGTATGAAAATGTTAGCGTATGAAAATATTGTATTAATTGCCATATTAACGCGTGATCGTTTTAAGGCAGACTTTGCGACGCGTCTGTGATGTAATTGCGATAATCATGCAACAACATATATTGCCACTTTCTATATGGTCGAACATATCTACGCTTTTGCAATTCAATTCATCCTATCTATCCATCTAATTCTGTCTCATCGATAGCTACGCTTTGAATTGAAAAATTATGCCGTCAGTTTATCAGACTCTGATTAATTCTTTCGATATTTTACCAGGCACTTAAAGATATTATAATTAAGAAAATAATATTACAGACGCTTCGTTCATAAATTTCTTAAAGTTGCCCTCGATGTCATTTATTAATCCTTAAAAAATTAATTTTATTTTTTAGACATATCTACATAATATCAGAGTAGCTGTAGCTACCTGAACAAACACACGATAAAAAGACGATTGAATAATTTATGATCAATAAGGTTTTTCCGTCTGTTTCGCGACTACAAAAAATAAATAGATTTCTTGTGACACACTCTGAAAAAACAGTTTAATCACTCGATTTTATTTCAGATTATGCAATAATTATCCTGTGTAATAATTTTTTAAAAAAATTCCTTTCTCTGAGCTAATTAATTATGCATGATACCGGTTCAAAATTAGTCTGGAAATACCTTCGAAATTTGTACATTGACCTTCGCCATAATTTTATAATGCCTTGAGACTCGATACGGATCAATGACCTTACTTTCTAGTTTGCTCAATTTTATTAAGCTAGTTCATTAACTTATCTACAACAGCAACTTTCATTCGGTTATCAAATAAAAATTTTGCCTCGCAAAATTAAGAGGTTTGATTAATACTTCATATATAGAAGAAAGAGAGAAAGAACTCGAAAGAGAAATCGAATTAAAAAGTCAGTTTAATCCACATCACGATTGATTATTGCGAGATAGATTGAGTCACATATCAGACATCGGTGTTTTTTGTGTCTTCTAACTCCGACTAGGATCATGTTGATCTCGGCCGAAAATTTCACTTCCGTTTGAGATTCTAGATTGCGTCAGCGTTTGCGAACAAGCCCAGTGGGAGGTATCTTAATAGCTCCCCTCGTATTATCATGTCAATGTCAGATGAGCGTGACTTTTGCGTCGATAAAATTCCTCGCTCGTGTTTGAATACGAGGCACGTAGCTGGTTTGCGATTTACGTGAATCCCCGGCGTATTAATTCGCGAGGAAGAGGGGGGGAGACGGGAGACCTTCGTTTTCGAGAGTTTCCTCTGCTTTCACGCGCAAAGGGTAAACTACCGTAATACGCGAATTCCTGAATGTCGGGGTCATTAAAAGGATCCGTTTTCTTTTCCAGAGGACTTCCCCGAGAGAATCGATCTCGAGGCGCGCAGACTATTGCAAATCCTTCCCCCTTACGATCCCGGTGCCGGAGGCGTCAGCGCGGAATGCAAACGACACGCCGACATCTTTCACGAGGAGCTGGCGAAGTTCACGCTATGGGCGCTCAAAAGTAAGTAGCAACTATAACGTAGCCGTGCCGACGAGTAAAGGAGAACTAAGCAGAATGGTTAACTTATCATGTTTTCAGACATAAAACAGTATTGTGCATCGCTTTAAGATAAAGGCTTAAACCATAAAACATGATAAGTCAGCCATTCTGCTTAGGCCCTAAGTACATTTTCGAAAGCGTGACTCATCTAAGGTCAATCGAAAGATAGCGCTCCGTAATCTGCAATGGAATTACACGACGGTAATTAGACGAAGACACGCACGAAGGAAACGCTCTCTCTCTCGTCGGACGATTGCGAAAACGGAACTCGGAACATGGAACTCGGTGTATACAACATCGTTAGACACGAAATGACCGAAAATAAACGACGAATTTGTAGTTAATGATCTTTCACAAGTAGCTCGAATGATTCAACAAGATTCTACGTTTTATTATTGTAGACGAGCATTAATGCCGCTACTCTGTATGCGGGACGAAGGATTTGGCAACGATCATCACAAGATACTACGCCGTCGCCAGATCCTTCTTTTTTTTTCTCTTCTTTGTCCGAATTCACCTTGCATACGTGCACGTACAGAGTGTAATTTTTTTGCACATGTCACTCGGGCATTATTATTATTGCATCTTGTATTCCCGGCGGAATAATCGGACAAAATTTTCCATCGAGAGAATTTGCTTAATGCGATGGACACGATAGGAATCGTCCTCACAGCCGGAGAAGGGTCTCTCGTCTTTCTATTCTTGTAATATTGATCGCTTTTAACGCTTTTAGTGTACGACGCGACTGCGAAGGTGCCTTCCGGCCTGCTGAGCGGGAACGTTAATCAATTCGGCGATTTCGACGAGTGCGTCGGTGTCGAGGGCAAGGATGGCATTCGGGGACAGTATTGCCTCGCGTACTTGCAGCTAGACGTCGACCAGTCTCGGCCGGATCTTAAGTATCTGCACCGCCTGTTGCATTCGCATTATGCGTTTCGCAGCAACATGACCGACGTGAGTATATAATGCGACGTGATCGATCGTTTCGCAATCAATCACCGCTTCTTGTCGCGATATCGCACGTTCGCGAGCGGAACGGCCGATCGCTTCGGCACGTAGAATACCAAAATCGTGTGCTTAAACTGTTCGCCATTTACTCGCCGGCTCCCAATGGCACGAGATTGCGATAATGTAGGCGACGGAGGCACAAGTGCCTTCTGATATTCCGATGGAGAATACTTCACGGAAATACCATTATTATCAGGCAGATTGGATTATTGTTGGATAAAATTAATTAATGTGATATTTACGCGTAATTATTATGGAAGTAAAATTATAATTTGGAGAATCTGTCACGCGTGACGCGTAGGGATTTAAAGTCTCGAAATAAAAATAATTTCCATATCGGGTATTTCCCCGCGAACTTAATATTCCCGGCATTTTAATGATCCGGCGGATCGTTATAATCATCGTCGGCGCGTACGTTTAATCCCCTAATGAATATGTAGGAGACGCGTGAATCCTGTACCGCAGAATTTATGTAAATTGACGAAGTGGGGGGACATCGACAGCAGGATGTCGACGGATAAAAGACGCTCAGCGATAAAAATTGGCCACGTAAGATGAATTTTAATGGAGCAACACTGGGAACTACGCAAAAAAAAACAGTTACACGGAAAAAAAGATTCAAATCCGGGTAGTATAACTGGAGAATTGAGTTAAATTTAGAAGCGAAAAATTCGTGTCTACGACTCCGAAGAATGCAATGTCGCAGAAATCCTATGACGTTATTTACATTGTCGCGATATGCAGGGTAATCGAAACTCAAGGCCCGACAGAAATTAATTTATCTCGACGTGTTGTGCAAGAAAAAAATCATATAATTTTTCACTTTTAACGTCATAATTCAATATAGCTGAAATGAAAAAAAATAGCAATCTTGATTGAGGTACTTGAATAAGCGTGAAATAAAACACGTAAGAATGTGGATTGATGAATCACACAGGAAATTTGCTTTGCTTAGATATCGACAATCCGATTACATAATAATAACAGGTAATAATGTGGCTACGTGTGTGTATATGATTACAATGATTAGAACAATCGTCTATAATGCTGCGTACCGCAGATCGGATTGATGCTAATGTTTATCATACATTGTTAACGAGACTCAAGAGCATTAATTATTGCTGCTTGACTGGCCAAATGCATCAATTACCTTCTGAATTGCTTGTTCCGTCTTCACGGAAATATGATTTATAAAACGTCTCCGTCTCCTTTATTTGTGTAGCTCACAATCACATGCTTTTAACAGATGTTTTAAAATACTTCCGCAAACGTCTATTTTCAAAAGCACCTGTGCGACGAGCATATAAAAATACTTGTCGCCGCGAAAATAACTTCTAAAAGATCTCGCGGAAGAGAAATCTTAGAAAAAAAAAAAAAAAAAACATCCTATTATCAAGTCCGCTATGCATAATCGGAATAATAAATGTCAAGTTTCGCCAATATTTCTTTAAACAAGTGTTTTCGAGATTTTACATTTTTTTCAATATATTATAAATATTTATTAAAGCATACGATAATTTTTTACGGACGTCATCTGCGTAAAAAATTACAAAAAATAAGCGAAAAATTGCATAACAAAATTAATTTAGTGGCACGGTGAAGAGAGAGTACGGTAATTCTCAAAACGTAATTTATCAATCTTTGTTCACAAGGCGTTAAAATTTACTGTTTAGCAGATAATGTTTAGAACAGATTAATTTTTTACTTACGTAATCTAGCCGACGATTTTCTAGCGTAATGCAATGTTATAAATTATAAGACAGTTTCTATTTATTTTCAGCCCGGTCACAGAGTGCCGCGTTTTAGCACTGTGAATTGGGCCGTATGCACCCCTGCGTCATGTACAGCTCAAGATGTAAAGCTTTCTCTTCAACACACGATTTCGAAATACACGGCTCAGACTGGTCTCAAAATCTCGTTGCAAGTGGACCAGAGCATGTGTCAAGTGAAGGAAGAATTCGTTCCATCAACAGCGACTATCGCTACCAGGTGAAGATATACATATGCATATTTGTTTAAATCACACTGAGCATCTACATTGCAAAATGAGCAAACTAAAAAGTTGTCCAATTACGCGCAATGAATTTTTATTGAGTCTTTAAAATTCTTTACTTTTCTAACGCGATTTCTACTGCAGATTTTGCAAAAATGAAAATTAAATTAAACTAAAAAATGAATCAAATAGTGCACTTTGAATTAATTGAATAATTTTCATGTTACTTTTTTCAGTCTTCTCTTCATCACCGTGTTCGTTCTGACTCTCGTAGCCGCGTATTACGATCACTGCAAAATACCGGCGAGCGAATTTCTGTTATCGTTCTCTTTGAAGCGAAACGTTCTGAAACTTTTCTCATTGGAAAGACCGCAAGGTGACATAGAGCCGCTTCACGGTATTCGATTTATGAACAGCATTCTGCTGCTCACAGCTCACAAGAGCATGGCAGTATTCTTTATCCCTTACATAAACCGAACTTACATGAGCGAGGTACGTTGCAAATTATCCATTTTCCAAAAAACAAATACAATAAACATATATAATTAAAAAATATTTATAGTTGACCTAATTTCTCTCACAGATAAAATAAACTTTCAAGATTACAATCCCATTATGAAAATATGAGTAAAATCTATGTTTTGTGGAAGATAGAATGATATAGAATATTATTTTTATGATTATATATATATATATTTTTTTTACTGTGTAAATAAAATTTTATCTACGATATTCTGATTAATCGATTTTTATCACGAATACATATTGCTTGAAAATGATAATTTTTTTGACGCAGTTTTTAGGTAAACCGTGGACCGTTATAGGAAGAGCGGCCAGTCTATATACCGATCCGTTCATCATGTTATCCGGTTTGTTAACGACGTACTCGTTCATAGGTAGATTGAAAAGGACCGGAGCTTTAGACATCAAAAACGAATATTTGTCGCGCTTGTTAAGGTACGGATGTGTGTCCCGATCAAATAAATGTAAACGAAAAACAGTTTTCTTTATGCACAATTTTTGTGCTCGGTTTCAGGCTGGTGCCGACTTTAGGAGCGCTGATATTGTTTTGTACTTACATTATGCCGTACATCGGGTCTGGACCGCAGTGGCCGCTAGTAGTGACCAATCACGCGGAACTCTGCAAGAGAACATGGTGGCGGAATTTTTTATTTATTCACAATTACTTCGGGTTTGAAAATATGGTAGGTAAAACGCATGCAAATAATCGTTACGCAAAATATAAAATATATGTATATATAAATTAAAAACCCGAAAGGCTGAAAAACTTTCAAGTAAAAGAATCTAACAATAAGATTAGGACGTCTTTTAAAAATCTTAGTAATATGTTATTTCGATGTATCTGACTTTCAGCTTCACTCATTAAGAGAAATAAATTATCTTTTTCTGTCTTTCACTTTCAGTGTCTTACGCACACGCATCATATAGGAATAGATATGCAACTATTCGCGATTTCACCAGTGATGGTGTTGCTCTTATATAAGAGACCAAAGATCGGCGCTATTGTACTCGGTACAATAGCCACGATATCTACAATATTGAGATTCTACGTCACGTATACCAAAGATCTTAACAATTATGTGTACTACGGCACGTCGTAAGTAAGAGCGAATTTGGTTGGACGCAATACTGCGCACTCAGTACATTAAAAGCCGTTGTACATAAATCGAAGTAAGGATGACCCTCAAACCAGACGAATTTGCATAAGTGCATAAGCATAAAAGAATGGATTGATCTATTTTCCTTATGCACGAGTTTATGGACCAATAAATTTTCTTATGTACATGTTTGTGTTATGCAAATTTGTCGTCTGGATTAATCCTGAATGCTTAACATAAATATAGAAACATATTAGAAACCGAAATCTTTAATTAATTTTATCGTGCTATTGTGCTATTTTTTTTAAATATTTGTTGGGCATTTTATTATTCAAAATATTTCACTTTCACATTCAGATTAAATCAGTGTACAATGTGCACTGATGGCTTTAATGTGCTGCACTGAATGTGCACTAGTGCGACAAACCGAACGAATTCGCTACAAATCATTGCGTGGTATAAACAAAATCAATTTAAATTGTGTATTATTCATCTCGTTTTTCAGGATAAGACAATTATTCGACACTGCCGATTATTCGTACACATTACCGTCGCACAGACTGACTGTTTACATTTTGGGTATCTTCGCGGGCTATTTGCTGCGGAATATACCCAAGGATTTTAAGCTGGGCACAGTGAGTGACGTTGCATTAATTGTCTACGTGTGATATATGACAATTCATTAATTTTCAACGTTTTCAGACAGCCTTCTACACAGGCTGGACCGTGTTCCTCTCACTGTTCTTGGCGGCTTTTATTGGGCCCTCTAAAATGGGTTGTATCGATTACGTGTACAACCCAGTTCACGCGGCTACTTACAATGCGTTCGCTCCTATCGGATGGTGTGCCGTATTCATTTGGATAGCGATAACGCAGAATACCGGTGGTTCAAACGGTAATCATCACATTAATATCGCAAAATTGACATTTTATAAGTAGCAATTATCTTCGCAACGTAATTATAACGGGTGTTTTATCGTTAAATCGCAGGAGTCTTCAACAAATTAGCCTCTTGGCGAGGATTTCTTGTCACTACGAGGATTAGTTATGCCATCTATTTAACGCAATTCCCGATATTTTTCTTCAATGTCGGAAAAACCCGCGTCGCGGAACAGTATGAATTTTTCAGCGTAATGGTAAGACTTATACTTAAAACAGGCGTAAAATTGCTTTCAACGCCCATTTATTTATAAAATTGTTTAATTAAATGCGACATTTTTTTATTATTTTAAATGTCTTTATGTTTCAGCTAAATCTCAAAGAAATGTCATGGATTTTTTTCATGTCGATAGTTCTTACGCTGCTGTTCGATACACCGTTTCAGAATTTAAAAAATTATATATTTAAAAAACCGGTAAAAGATGTAGCCAAATCATCCAAAGTGGAATAATTTTATTTTAAATTGATTTTAACCAAATATTTTGACTACCATAGCTTGTCTACGGCTTTGTACATAGCGTTTTTTTTTAATTAATTAAACTTTTAATATTTAATGTATAATGTGTAGACAAATTATAGTAGGATATGAAATATTAGGAGAGAATTGAGAGAAGAAATTAATTTGTAAAAATTCAAATTTTTGTTAAGTAGGCAAATAATTGTATAAAATGCACATAAATGAAATGTGCTTATAAAAAATTCTTTTTTATTCTTTTTTTATAATGAATATTAGTCGATTACTGCGTAAAAATAAAAAACAAATTAAAAATATATTTGTGCTACACTTTTATATAGTCCTAAATATGGCCATAAAAATAATTGTAAATATTAGTTTCTCATTAATTCTCATACAATTAATAAACTTAACAGAAAAAAATATTAGGCAATATAGTATCATATACAATTCAAGATTGGCGTACGGATTGGCATTGCATATTTCAATCCCTCGTATAAGCAATGAAGACAGAAGACATTTAGTAATAATTTAAAATAAAAAATATTTTAAAAATTAGTAACAAAGAGGCAAAAATTTTTGTATGTACATATCAGAAATATAGTTAATGAAGAAACAATCGTGATTAATACATTTAATAAACAAACAGTATAATTTCTTTCACAACATATCGATGAAGAAAAAGACATGATGTTAATGATTTTATGTACAAATGTTTTTTCACTAGGAATAAAAAAATTATTCAGAAAGTCTTGGATATTAAAATGTGATTGTTGTTAATAGTATTAAATACACATTTTATATATAATTTTCTTGTTTTGTTATTTACTTTCATATATTACATGTATTATTTAAGGAATACAGCTTATACATGGTTCTTCTGGATACAATTCTCGCTTATAACGCAGCATAATGAATAAGATAAAAGTTTAGATTCATTTGTTACAATAATATACATAAATACACATAGATACAGGAAAAACTTAAAACTAATATCTATTGTTCCGAATATCACTGAAAAAAAGAAAGATTTTCATCTTGCCACATACATGTTTGCTATATAATCATTTATATGTTATTATATTGTTACACTTTTTTTCTTATATAAAATGCATTTGAGATTAAAATAAATGATATACAAAGCTGCCTTATAATAATAGCTCATAATAAGTGTATTTACATATAGCTATATCCTTAGAAGTCAAGTATGTTTACATCTTTCTTTTATTGATTTAGATAAATAAATGAGCGGAAAAAAATAATATTTCGTATTTCTTAAATGCTAATCAAAAGACAATTTTTTGATTCGACTTATAGTTACGTAAACACTTTACTGAAAAATTAATTCAAATAATAACCTTCCATATATGTATATATTATAGAATTATAGAATTGCAAAAAATTATCACATATGACAATATTTTAATCCTACATCCTTAATAGTACTCATTCACAAGATCAGTTCTCATTAACTTCTTTTATAATTGTAGTTACGTACGTTTTGCAATAGGCAGATGATATTACAAGAAAGCTCTAAACTGAGGCTGTTTTAGCTGAAAACAAAAGCATAAAACAATAACTGAGAGAAAAAAATCCGATAAAGGAAAATGAAGTAAAGGTATTAAAATTGACAAATAAAATATAGTTCTTGTAATCATCTTCTAAACTAAGTCATTTCTAAATGTTACAATTTTTAATAAGCACTCTGAATGTATTTAATTATGCCATATTATACGAATTAGTTATACGAATAGGTATATTTGATAGGAATATATTGTATGTATATATATATATATATATATATATCCTTTGATGCCAAGATAAAAGAAAATTGTTACAACTCACCCGCGGCATTTTAATTAAAAAATGTATTTCGATGTTCGAATTGATGTCACGGTGTTTTCCGCAAAGGAGATTGGAAGCGAGCGCTTTCTTCGACGACGAGGAAGGATAGCTGGCGGCGGTACGGTTTCCTCAGGGCTTCTCAACGGCAACCCTAACAGCGGGGGTGCGGTGGCTTGCGTTCGCCACGGACGGCCGGACTTCACTGCGGCGGCGGCGGCGTCGCGACGCTTCTGCCGTTTTGTTCTTGGGGATCCCACCGCGGGTGGCGGGATCGCGTGCCGCGCGCGCGGCGCCCACGAACGCCTGAACGCGGTCCCCGTTTGCACCGCAAGTCAACGGGGACGGGGGTGCCGTATGGGAGGGTGTTCCGCCGCCGCGCCGCACGGAGGTGGGCGATGGTGGATAGTGGTGTGAACATTCGAGCTGGGAGAAATCGAAATTTCCTACCTGGTTACGCGTAAACGAACAGAATATTCAACTTGATATCTTATCAATTTTATAATTACGCACGTGCGTATTGATGTTTTGAAAGGATTTAATAATTTTAATTAAAAAATTATAAGGGAATAATTTAAAATCATAATATACTTACGTGATAATGATGAATGTTGATCGGAAATTGTTATTCATAATATATAATTTCTTTCTTCCTTCTTTGAAATACGAGATGAGGGATTAAAAGGCAAAAGAAATGGGGAAAAAAAGTATATAAAAAAAAAGATAATTTTTAGAGCATATATTTATATATTTTAATACATATTTTACATTTGATTGCGCAAAATTACGTGTTTTTTCTTCTTTTCTGTCTGCCTGTCTCTTTTTCTTTCAATTTTTATATTAATTATATTAATTAATTATATTAAAGTTATATCGTTTGTAAAATTCAATTTTTAAGTATAAGATATCGAAAATGTCCTCGAATATCCCGATACGTGATGACAGGCAAGCTCGTCTCTTTCGTCTCTTTCGTCTCTTCCGGATACCGCTTGACGTCCTCGCCTCGCCGCGAACTAGCCGATCAAAACTTTCTTTTCGTGTACGTGCCCGAAGGAACGGCGGATATCGTTTCGCATGTTCGACTACGTAATTATTTCCTGCACGCAGGGAAAATATATTTCTTTCGTACTTGTCGATGGAGGCAATCCGCGGATGGTACACCCCTTTTTGGGGAAGAGGGGAGGTTGGCTCGTATTATTTTTTTTTCAATCTGGAGAATCGTCCCCGCGCCTTTCCACGTGGAACCCGACCGCGACGCTTCCGAGTTCTGCTTATCGCTGTGGTCACGTCAGCTTGTTTTCGGAATTTGACCCACAAGGGATATATAGGTTACATGGTACCGCACATTCGGAAACGCGAATCCCCTCCCTCCTCCCTTCTGTCGATTTCTGATAAAACTGAGTTTTCAACTTGTGAAATGATATTAACTGCTACCATTGTTTCCTGATTACCATGAAAATTAATTTTTCAATTTTCAGAATTAACTTTTTCCTTCGAAAGCAAGGATTAACGGATGGATTTTACGAGTAGAAAGATTTATTACGTTATCACATGCGCGCGGCTAAATCTACCCTCGTCTAATTACGCGAAGTAGAGAACGAACCGTGTAGTAAATTAGAAAAATATCTACTGCTAATTACTTGGATTTATATTTTTATTACTTTTGTCAGAAATAAAACATAAAATGGAGGGAGATAGATTTACTATCGGAGAGAAGGCTATATTTCCTGTCACGAGGTGGTTCCATTTCTGTCAGTATTATCGGGACACGCGACGGGTTAACGTCCTGAATTACAACGGTGGCAAATCTGTCTACAGATTTATTACGCGGACATCAGTGTCGAAAATTCGTGCAACACGCTGTCGCGGATAAAAGCGACCGTGGAGACAACGTGGATCATAAATATATTTAAGTAGGCAGATTTGAATATCGATAGACCCGAAAAACGCGTGTTGTTCAATCTTTCACTGAAAAAAAATTCTAGTTAAAATCTTGTAGGCGTGATTCTGGTTCGTATAATAGGAATTCTGGTTATTACAAGTAATAAAGTATTGAGTTCTATTATACGAACCAGAATATTTCATCACGCTACAAGATTTTCTGATTCTTCCGTTTTTAACCAGAATTTTTTTTGAATGTTCTATTGAGATATACATATGATGCTACATACGATAACATTTGACAACATTAAAGAGAAGATTGACAACTCAGAAAGGAATAAAACGATTACACATCCAAACGTGGGGGATTAAAAATACTAAAGCGAGACACGATTTATGAGAATAGCCATCAAAATTGCCATGGTGAACCTCTTCTCAGGGTGGGCCGTCCATACACGAGGACCCTGTAGTGGAGTCCCCGCGAGTATTTGGACCTGAACTTGAGTTTGATGAAGTCGTGGCCGATTCCGCCGGTGGTGATCCACGCCGCGTCGTTATCTTCGTCGGAGAGCGAGTTGATACGTATGCACGTGATTCTCGCGTCCGTCGGCCCGTAATCCGCCTCTACTTCCTAATTACAATCGAAAACCTTCGTGAATGGATCGAGGATGGAGGTAACTGACTGACAAATGGATCACGAAACATACTTGATAATCACCGGTTCGGTGCGGTCTCCGGACGTCATACTCCCAAAGCAGCTCATCGTCGGCACCCTGTCGACACTCGCCGATTTCCTGTGCCGTCGCGAGCGAAACAGCGCAGAGGAGCAGAAACGCCGGCGATCGGAACCACATGTCCTCTCTCTCTCTCTCTCTCTCTCTCTCTCTTTCTCTCTTTCTCTGTCTCTCTCTTCACCGGGGACGATGAGAATGTCAATCGATACCGACTGTCGAGGAAAAAAATTTAAGGAAAGAGGGGGACAGAGAGAGAGAGAGAGAGAGAGAGAGAGAAAATAAAACATACGATAAGTTCCTCTCTGCACGTGTCTTCCGGATATTTTCGTGGAAAGACGGCGGTTTATTGTCGAGCGACGAGACTCCGGATAGCACTAACCGAACGAACGGTATTAATAGCCCATATGTGTCGCGACGTGTCGAAAGTACCCCCTTCTGGAATATAGTATTTTGCTCGTCACGTTGCAACGGAGATTAGATACAATGTTGGTATCGTATATCCGCCCGCCCGCCCGCTCCGGCCGTGTTGTTTCGAAAAGAGCGGACGGATAATCGACAGGCCGGATGGCCTCTTCTGCCGTCGTTACGCAACGCAACGTCGAAATCGGACGTGTAAATCCCGGGTGGCCGAAAATGATCGAATGACGAGCTCTGAAAATCGTAAGCTAAACATACACAAAGCGGGTGTATTTCACGTTGCCTGGAAATGCCTTTTCATACAGCTTTCTCAGAATTCGAAGCAGACTCGTTGCTTCTTCCTCCGAGAACGCGTTTCCGCAATTGTCTGAGAAAGACGACGGACGCGCTCGGCGTTCCATTCTGCAATTTTTTTCGATCGAATTTCTCGATAAGTACAAGACCAAGTCGACGACTGCAAACGGTACTGCGTTCAATGTAATCATTAACCGGCATCGCACACGCAAAATCAGGCTTTGCCAACCCTGACCCCGCTGACAGCGTCATTTCTGCACCACGGCGCGGGCGCGGGCGCGGGCGCGGGCGCGGGCGCGGGCGCGAGCGCGGCGTATCGCACCTCTCGGTTATATTTATTCTGTTTGTGTAAAACACAATTCCTTATCTGTTCAGAGAATTCAGCGGAGCTGTACGGGAGATCAGCTCCGACTATCACACACAGAGATCTGTGTGCACGCACGTGCACAACTAATTCAATTGAGATACGCATAATAATTTAGGAGCTTAAACCTTAAGAATTACGAATTAATCTTATCATAAACTTATTTCTACGACATTATCCTTCTTGGATGGTCGCGAACGCGCAATCGTGGAATCGTATACAAACGATTCAGAATATCTATATCGCAGGAAATGAGAAGCTAATATGGGGAAAAACTTTCCGACAAGTCTGCGGTAAAAAAAAATTCACGATAGAATATTCATAGTTGATTACTTAACAATTCTCTGTAATCTCTAAATAATGAACATCTCGAAGCTCGCCGTAAGAAACGTCTTGTTATTATTGTGTCGCTCTTTAAATAATATTAAAAGATTTAATGAAAATAGATTTGTATATGTTGTAGGCAAGTAGATTATTGTAGGAAGATAATTTTTGACTATCGACTTGAGGTGCGTTCCGTTTAATGCATGATGCATCATTTATCCTTCTTGTTGACGACAAAGGCGAAACGCACAGCTACCAGGCAGATAGCATTTGTCTTATATTATTAGTCATAGCTCAAGCAAAAGCTATTTTCCTCTATAATAACCTATTTACCTACGTCATAATACGTATATAAAACATAGAAAAACTCCTTTTAACC
>VBVR01004248.1:0-14944 GCA_011638315.1 Tetramorium parvispinum
GATAAGGGATGATTAAATAAGAGGGAGTGAATTATTTGTCGAATCAAAATAAAAATTCTTTTGCAGACCGAGCGGTGGTAATAGTCGCGAGATATATTGCCCTTCTTACTCTAAGGAGTTCACTGAGAATTCCCCTAAAAGCGGGGTCCACGATATGGTGCATATGATACCGGAAAGAGATACGGATAGCGTGGCACCGACACCGACTCCACAGCACCCACGTCATTCCCAGCATCATCATCTCAGTTTACACGAACTCCGTGCGCTTCAGGTATATTATAGAAATTTATCACCTTATTTATCGTTGAGGTTCCATGGGTATACAGTCAAAGCTCCTTATTTGCGTTTTCTGCATTCGCGGAGTAAAAATTTGTAATCATTCTCTTTTATTCGCAACCAAAAAAATTCATATTTACAGTCAAAATATCAGTTTTATTTTATTATAATTCAATTATATTTATTAATAAATAAACTGAAATAAATGAAACTTTGTCAATTCTTCATAAAAATTGATCCCTCAATGGAGAGAAATTTGATTTTAAAAATTCAAAAAGTAAGGTAAACCGAATATTATAAGCTTGAATTCAGAATCCAGCAAGTACCGCCAAAGAAGAAAAATTACTAAATTTTAACTATTGTAAGTTGAATCAATTTCTGACCAACCATCTAATAATATTAAATTTCTTGCAGTTTTAATAATCTCTAGATCTCAGAAAATATTACGCAATCATATTAAATATTAATTATGTGTTTGATTGTAGTGTAAAATAAAACCATCTTTTTAATAATATTTCTCTTAATTTTTAATTTCTTGCATCGCCTATACGTCCATTTTAGGATTCTATATTCATGTTTTCCATATTCGCATCATTTTTTAAATCTATCCTCCGTGAATAAAAGGTTTGACTTTATTAACTTAATTTAAATTCTAATATTTCTCTGATATTTTATTAATATTTTCAATTTACGTTATATACTGAAAATTGCGAAGAATTAGGATTGGAAAATTCCGCGACGCCCGCCGTAAAATCGCTGATTTTTGCAGAGGCGGCCGGAATGCACCGGCAACAGCTCCTCCGATGAGAATCGATCATCCGGACACGCGAGCATGTCGGATACTGGCGGCCACACGAGTAGTAGTTCACCGCCGCATCGTCATCACAGGACTCATAGTCCTCAGCAATTGAACGCTGTGCCCGAAGACGATCGACTCTCGGCGTCAGTCACCCAAAGGAATGGCAGAAGCCGATCCGGCCAGAATCGCAATCGGCATCGAGCTACTCCCGCCAAGGTTTCGCATGTTCTAAATTTTATAGAATCATTCCTATGTACTTTAATTAAAGCCAATTAAGATTGGACAAATGATTTTCTATTCTTTCTTTGTTACATCGTTAATGAATAAGTTAAACAATGCTCTCATCAGCTAATTAAAACCTAAATATTAAGCTATAAATTCTAGCACACATCAATCAATATTAATCTTCAATAATCAACTTTCAATAATTAACTTTCAATAATCAACCTTCAATAATCAACCTTCAATAATATCTTAAAGTCAAATTTAGATATATTTTCGGCTTATGAAATTATCCTATTTCTCGAAATCCATTTTCAGCATTTCATTTTGTTTGCAGCTACAGGTACCATGGTCGGGTTCTGGTTTGGAAGATATAAAGCTGGCGATCCAACAGCTGACGATGCGCTCGCACAAGTCTTCATCCACATACTCTTCGTTGAGCGGCTCAGAGAGCTCGGAACCTGCAGTAAGAAGACTGATGCGACACTCCAGTCTGGAAACGATTAACACCAATGTGACCAGCGCCGATGAGTTCGTTTGGGTAGACTCTCACAACCGTCTAGTAGAACTGCAACAGCTACCGTGGACTCACCATGACGTACTACGAGTACTTCAGAACGGTCGCACAAGAGAACACATGGAGCAAGTCTCGATGGAGACGATTCCACGGCTTTCCTATCTTTTGCAACGCGCGCTAGTCAGAATCGGCCGCGAGACTCAGAGATTAGCGAAACCCATAGGTCTCTGTAGCAAGCACGAAGTGTATAGCGCCTTCAAGATCGTCCTCTGTCCAGCTCTGGCGGACTCTTGCACCAAGGTACGTGTAGGATTACATGATATCAAATAATATCCTGTTAATATCCTGATAACTAGAGCAATATATTCTAATAATAACTGATGATAATCTAATCGCGATAATTTAATACTAAACATAGTCATTTGATGCCCGCCTTGTTTAAAGGCTTGCCTTCGAGCTGCCGCAATGTTCGCTGTATCTGGCGATCAGCTGAAACAATCGAAGGCATCCCGTTCGGGGCTGCAATTGCCAGTCGGGCGTTTCTTACGTTGGATGTCCGACGTGAGACTCGGGCGGATGATTCACGAGTATGCCGCGATATATCTAACGGCCGGAATTGAGAATCTTCTGGAAGAGATACTGCTACAATGCGTGCCGACCGAACCGCATACGACCCTCACGGCGACCATGCTGGAGCACGCTATAGCCAACAGCGGCGACTTATGGGGCCTGTTACAGCCATATGCGCATCTTAATGCTGGTCGAACAGCATCGGGTCCGTAATCTTTTTTTTTTTATTGAGAAAAGACTTATTCAATACTAGCATGAAATAATTTCAATCTTTTTATTTTGATTTCAATTTTATCTATTAATTTTTTTTAATCATAGAATAATTGTAGAATTATGTAGGATGTCGGGTTGAGTTCAATTAAATCAAAAGTTAAAGATTAATTGAAAGGAACACTTTATTTATTTCGCCAACAAATGCAAAGCGTATCATCGCGAGACGAGCTACTTTAAACTACGAGAACCAGCGCGCCGAAACATTCTCCGCGCTCTTACGCGAAATTCTGCCTCTTCCGGGCTCAGACCACGATCTATATTTCCTTGGTAATATGAAGTGGTCTAATCAGCTAATGCTACTCGTAAACGCTCGTATCGATCACATGCTCGCAAGGAGAAAACAGGTATTTAGAGATAAACATCTCACATCCTTTGAAAATAAATAATTACTCGAGTGCTCGAGGAGACAATGCCGACGAAGTAAATACGAAGCCCGGAAGAGAGAATCTTTCTTACAATTATTTTTAATTATAGAATAATTTTTATGTTTAATTTTAATTATAGAATAATTGATGAAACTGAAGGAATATATGTAACTAAGAAATTTTATTTACATTAATTTATGCTAATCGCACGTGCTGAATCAAAATAATTTTTACTATTTCAGGCGCTCTCGCGATGCCTCGTTGGGCAAGTGTAAGTTCCTTAAACTCGTCGTCGTCGTCGTCACGCAGCGGGCGGGACGCAGCTCAGTCAGCTTTGGAACCGTCGTTACTTACGACTTGTGTAGGATCGATGCCGGAATTAATAGATTTGATTTCCAAGGTAGCGCAAGCAGGACGTTGCCCCATACCATTGACAACGAAGGCGTTACATGTCCTGTTTTATTACATGAGATGCTCGCAGGTATGAGATTTATCTTGAGATTTAAATGAAAGTATATTTTTGGCAAGTGGTCATTATTATTCCCAAATAGCACAAATGATTGTTATAACTCAAAAGGATTAACCTTTTTAAATTCTCTTTAAATTTTAACGTAATCTGTTCCAAATAAACTCAAAAGAAATCCTTTCAAAAATAATTTCTTTTGAATTCTTTTTGTATTCGAAAAAGAGCTCAAAAGTGATGACATAAAAGTGAATTCTTTTTGAGCTGTTAAAAATGTTTTTAGAACAAAAACGGAATGGAAAAAGAATTTATTTCATAACTTGGGAATTTGAAATTTTTTTGGATTCTCTGTGTTATCTGAAAAGTTTATAGTACAATATGTATTGTTTTTCAAAATCATTTTAAAGAGTATTTCATGTCATTGACCTAATTAAAATATTTAAGTTGGAGCACGGCGAACGCGGATCTGGAATACAGGAATTAGCATACGAACGAGCTTACGTAGTGCTACCACCATTAGTAGAATGGCTACGAGTAGCTATAGCGCATACCGAGCATAGACACGGTCTGGTCGTGGATCAAGATGACATTAATCAAGCTGCCCGATTATTGTTGCCTGGTGTAGATTGTCCCGTTCGGCCAATAAGGTCAGTCATTTCAGCATATATCCAGAAGATTTAAATATTCAAATTTACTTTAATTTTACAATAAATCTACATCCTAAGATTTCAAACATTCTATGAGATTTGTTAAAAGTTTTCAATATTATATACGCAGCTCCGAGGAGATTGCAGTGTGTTCAAAGCGTATCGACGATGCTGAATATGTTCGTTTGCTAACGCTGGACATGGCTTTCAAGATGTTGAGTAGCGGACGAACGGATCTCATAGCTCAGGCAATGCCGCTGTTGCCTTCAACGAAAATTAACACGGTGAATGACGGCGGATTCACGGCTCTAATGTTGACGTGTATCAACGGTGAGGAATCAGCTGTGATGGCTTTACTGGATGCCGGAGCAGACTTGAACATTGAAAGCCCGTCACCCTCGACGAGCTCATCATCGAATACGCCTTCCAAGATTCCACAAACGTCCGGTGTATCGAACGTTAGAAGCCCGATCAATCAATCGGCAATGATAACGTCCAATAAAACGGTGCCAAACGTAGCGTCTAATAGTTCCAACGGTCCCGGTGGAGTTATTCCTAGTGGCATATGTTACGCGCAGACCGCCTTCAATGCGGAGACGCAACACTGGACCGCTTTGACTTACACGGCTCTATTGGGTCACTGCAATATCGCCAGAATATTGCTGGAGAGAGGTGCCGCGGTGGAAGGCGGCGCAAAACTCAGTGAGGACAAATGCACAGTCACCCCTCTGCAGGCAGCCACAGCGTCGGGAAACAACGAGATGGTAGCTCTGCTCCTGGCACACGGGGCGCAACCGTTTCTGTCCACGCTGATCAAGGACTCGTTCTCCTACTCAGGTTCCGTACAACGTGGCTGTTATAGGTAATTTAGTTTGCCATTCAATTATGATTGTTTGTTGATCGATCAATGCTCTGGTCACACCTCTCCCGAGAGAACCAAAAACGTAATCCGCGCACTTTTGTCCGAATTCCGGGATTTTCTCGCTAGCTAAGAATTTCGCCTAATCAGATTTTGTTCAACAAAAATATTGGGCTGCGTTTTATTAAATCATTGTAAAATCTAGTTTACAATATTAAAATATCAAAATACATGCCAGATCGCAATGCATTCAGATTAACAAGAATTAATTTGTAATTTTATATATTCAATAGCGCAATCTCGGTGGCCACGGCGCATGGCCAAAGAAGCTGTCTTCATCAACTTCTATCGCATCCACTCAACTTCTCGGCTAAGCGAGGAGAAAAAGAGATATTATCTTTAGAAGAGATATTAGCGGAAGGTAATGCCGGCAATAATTCTCAACAACAAACTGCTGAAAGAAGAGGAGCTCGTAGAGAAGGCAAGGAACCAGTATTTAATAAAATACAAACGAAGGCATTACAGGAAGCGATGTATCATAGCGCGGAAAGCAATCATTTAGGTAAGAAAATAATAGAACTCTTAAGCATATAAATTATGCATACAATAAAATATTAAGCTGTTTGTTTTATATTATGTTTTATATTATGTATTCACGATTTATTACGATTTACAGATATTACTATGGAACTTCGTGGGCTAAAAGTAGGCTGGACATTACATTGTTGGATGCACAGTCTCGCGACAGCTCACGAAATGCGACTGGACTCGGTTATAGATCAATTACTTCAAGACTTTCTCCAAGTCTGCCCGGACGATTATTCCACGCAGTTCGTGCAGGAATGCTTGCCACTTTTATTCAATATTTTTAGATATAGTAAGGTAAATTACATAATTTACAAATATCATTAGTTTCGAAAGGTGTTTAAAATAAACCGTTGTAAATAGAATAATGCAGTTTAGAAAATTGCACTAATGCTGTTTATGTATGATATGCCGTTTGTATCATTTCCACAGAAAGAAGGCACGACGCTCTTGCTCGCTGATATATTTTGCACATGTTTCGGATGGGAGCCAATCAAGCCGATTAGAGATACTACGCTTTCGAGCGGATCAAGAATCGATCCAAAATTTGTGAATAATCCAGAATTAAGCGATGTGCAGTTTAGAGTTGAAGGTCGTGTTTTCTATGGTCATAAAATTGTACTGGTTACATCGTCGCCGAGATTTAGAAATATGTTAAGCTCCAAACTATGTGAAGGCAATCCTCCTATTGTGCAAATTAATGACATAAGATATCACATATTTCAGGTTTGTTATTATAATTGTAATTTCGCAATTGTTATTACAATTGATATATACATACATATGTTTCATATGATATTTAATCCTCTACTTGCTCAGAAGTAGTATTTTAATAATTTGTGCATTCAAAATAATTAAAATTTATTAAAGACAAGTTGAGTTGAATATTTTTAGAAAAGTATTTCAATTTTCAGATGGTTATGGAATTTCTTTATCACGGCGGTTGCGCCACTTTGGAAGTTAATCAAAGTGACATCCTGGAATTAATGGCAGCAGCCAATTTCTTCCAACTCGATGGTTTGCTGAGATATTGTGAAGCACAGTGTTCCACGATGGTGGATCTTGACAATATTGTTTCTATGTATATTCACGCAAAGGTATATTTTTACAATATATTACTGTTGTATTAATTGCACATTTTAAATTATCATTTAATAAACTATCATGTATTCAATTTACAGGTATATAACGCGGCACAGCTCTTAGAATATTGTCAAGGATTTTTGTTACAAAATATGGTAGCCCTTCTGACATATGACGATTCAGTCAAACGTTTGTTGTTTGCGAAAAAATTACCGAATCACGACGTTCTCGCAGGCCTATTGCTCACATTGCAGTCAAGATTAAAAGCCAGGCGATCTCAACAACAAAATAAAATAAAAGCTTAGATATACACCGACTCTTGCACTACGAGATACAAAGAGTTGTATAAAAGCCACGTAAAAATAAGAACTTTATGCGATTATTCTTTAGAAGATATTTTAATCTTAAATATTGAGACTGTTACTGATATAAAACTGCACATTATCCCATTTTAAAAAAGACGTAAGTCTTGTTACATTGCAATAATTTTAAATGACATAATTATGAATTGTTAGGAGATTATATTTATATATGTATATTGTATATTAAATTAGAATATTATAGAGCACATATGTGCTGCATTTACAAGTTATGAATAGTTTTTCTCTTACAAGACTTGTCTTTCGCAAAATTTCTTCTAAGAAAATAAATTGTAAATAAAATTGTATTAATATAAGAAAAAATTTATATAGATATTAATTTTTCATGTCGTACAGAAATCGATTTTTATCTATTATAAATTACGAAAATTTTTTAGTGACAAAAGTTCTCATTATTCGTCTGTATATATTTTACTACAGAGATAAGTTTTTATACTACAAGTTATGTAACAAAATCTATTAATCTATATTGGACATAAATAATAAAATACTTAAATTTTTGACATTTCCTTTTTTATTAGCGATTTGGAAAATCAATAAAAGTGGATATATCACGTATGTATATTTTCTTATACACTTCTTTCATTGTACAATGCCAATGCTTTTCCATGGTACAATGCCAAAGATTGGATATCTTTAAATATATGTTTATATTTCTTAATACAAATCAATATCTTATATCATATACAGGGTATAAAAAAACTTTTATTTGCAAAGAACAAAACATAATTTAATGCCTAATATTAATTTAGCACATACAAATCAACAACGATAATAAAGCTATTATACTTGATATTAAGCGTTCGTATCGATATCAATATCATAGCACTATTTATTTAAATGATGTTAATAATTAGTCGTATATACAATATTCAGATTATAATCTTAATAATTATACGTTGGATTTTTAAGATCCGGAATGCCTAATAATCATATCAGAATCGAGTAATCGTAGGAAAATGGCTGTCTCAATCAAATCTTTTTTGTCTGACAACTTTAAATATAGACGACGGTTTCTTCAACGATATAAAAAAGCATTGATTAAATAATCTATGGCGTAATAATATTTCACGTCTTAAAGAAAATTTAAGATACGTATATTAATACTTTGTATATATTTGTTAAGTTACAATATTTTTCCTAAAAATCATTTTTTTAATTTTCCATGAAAAATTTAATGTGTCTTCTTTCAAATATATTTTTCTTACTTATGAAAAAATTATGTTTACAAAATTATTATTTGCAAGTTAATTAGCACCTTTAATATATTTTAAATTTCCAATAAAATTGGAATTATATTTATTAGACAGGGTAAAAAATACAAGTTTGAATGTATGTATAACAAAGTATAAAAGTAATCTGACGCTGCTATTCAAAAAACGTATATTAATCTTTACGTATTAACCATGTCAATTAAACAATTCCATTACAAGAATTGTCACAAGAGTATTTTCTAATTGATTATAAGCCAATTATAGTGCTAATTATAATGCTCACAATTTTCACTTACCTAATTTGGCTTTGTATTATAGCAATTTATTAATTATAATTAATACTCGTACGTATAATCGTGATTGATTTATTCCAATCATAATTTAGACCAATATATGAAAATAAAATTCAATATAAATGTAATTAAAATACACGTATGCAAAATTTTGTGTTAATATAATTGTAACAATACGTATGTCTTGTTAATATCATTTCACGTGGCGACAATAAGTAGATAACATTTTACTTGCGCAGCTTTGTGTTGTTTGACATGCGAAACGTATGTCTTTTTCTGCCTATTTATAAACCTGTTTATAAATTTTTTACAGAATATAATTCCATATATCTAGATAGATTTTACTAAGAAAACGCATCAGTCAAGTTAATGTATAGTTCCAACAATACATGTTTTCAAACTATAAATCAATATTAACAAATTTCAATAGTTGACACGAATATTTGTATCATCAGGAGTAGTTTAAAGCTATTGAAGCACATGACATCTCTGAAAGTTTTTTCACGCGTAAATTAAAGTAATACTTGTGACAAATTGAATAGGATTTTTAGTTAAATGTTTAATTTAAAATATGAAATCCTTTGCACTCAAATAATATGAAAAATTAATATTATTTAAAGTAACTATTGTATGTAACTATTGTAAGATAGGCATGTGAGATGATAAAGGCATTATTAGCCTTTACTGATGCTCTAATATTTTATTCGGCAATATAATTCAGCTAGAGTGTAAAAACAGAATAAAAAAGCCTATAAAAATCGATATTTCACATGTGAAATTATTAAATATTGTATTATAAAATTTCAAAATGGCCAACATCTCCAAAAAGACAGGAGATAGTTCCATTCGTAAGCAGATATAAAATAAGTCTCTATACTCTCCTCGTTACATCTCCAATATATAGAAACGGGCAAAACGAGATGGTTCTTGACGAAACCACTTTCAAACGACATATAAAATAGATTGAGACAACCGTTTTCGTTTATCGGTAAGACCCGTGTAGTGGCTAGGGTCGCTAACTTAATTTAATGACTAGAATAACAGTTAATACAATGGCAACTATAATCGCAAGTAACAGCAAGATATAAACTTTCCGACGAAATTTACTTTGGTAATTACTTCCCTTTTCCAGTTCCTGCGCTCCTAGCTCGACATTGCCGTGTATATTCTCTATATGGTTGTCAATTGTATCTATCAAAATATAATCAAGTCCCATTAAGCACTTGTACAACGAGGTATCGATTGTAAAATTGCATTTTTACATTTTTCATCACTTTTATTTACATTAAAAAAATATTTCTAACTTTCATACCCAAGGAAGGAATTAGCAGTGAAAAAGAAGATGCTTACCAATATTATCACCTTGCTGATGCACCAGTGCCGCAAGTTCACGCATAATTTGATTCACATCCAAAATATCGCCCTCAATACGTTTTATCCTATCTTCTCTCTCTAAGAGTAGCCCGTGTTGAAATTCGAGTGTCCTGTGCATCCCATAATTACATATATTGATCATACATCGTTTCTAATACCTCTGACTGTGTCATTATTTCTTTTTACAAGATACATTGAAACTGACTTACCATACTTATTTCATAACTTCTCTATATTAATAATATGTGTCGCGCAATTAATTAATCTTTTCACTGAAATTTCTTAAGTTCAGTCTATCTTTTTTTTGTCACAGATATGCTACAAAATCCACAAGTTCTATCGCTATCTCATCCAGAAAATCTTACAATCTCCATTAGCTAATATAATCACGATAGCTTCTATGCTTACAGCATTGTCCGAAATGCAACCAACGAAAACCATTGCTATTGTTCCAACTAAGCAAATAGGTAAGATTTTCTGCATTACTTATGAACGCACATATTTCATTGCTTTGTGTGAAATGTAAATAGTTGTTATTTCCAAACCTTTGTGTAGACCTGTACTCTTGTTCCTGTGCTAGAACTAGGCGTTGTGTCTCTTCGGCATCCTCCCCGTCCATTGAATTTTCTATACTAGTCATAGTTAAAATATGCTTCTTCATCTTCTCAGCAACTGACTGTAAGAAGTACAATAATTAACAAATAAGGAATACAAATCATTTGTGTCAAACGAAACGAACATTTCATAATTAAGATCTCTTCAAGTATTAAGACTTAACTATTTAAAAATGTCTGTCTCAATTTGCATACCTTCTGCATATCAGAGTATCTCTGTAATGCATCTTTAAAGTCTGTTGTGAGTTTTTCAATTTGTAACTTTTGCTGCTTCTCTCCACGTCTCATCAGCACCGTCAGTCTCGCTATGTCCTTGCTTATCTGTGTGACCACCTGATTGGTACTCGATTGCGTTACATGTCTGAAACACAGGAACATATCGACATAAAATTTAAATTGAACACATTCTCAAACTTCCTTATATCAGTGTTTACATTTCTATTATTATAATTATTGTATTTTGAAGAGAGCACTTACACTTTGTCTCTTAAACCTTGATTATCCTTGCTGGTTCCAATGTTTTTGTAAGCTCTTTCCAAAATCTTCCAACTTGCATTAATCGTATATATGTTAGTGGTAATATTTTCACTGAGACTATAAAGTTCAGTAGGACTAAATCCTATTTCAGGTACATCCACCCGTTGATCCGTAGACCCATAGTTCTGAGGACGCTGAGCCATTCTGTAAAAAAAAAATCCTGCTTAGCTTTTTGGATACCAACTAAAGTAACTGTACAAGTACAGAGAATTCTTTTACATATAGCACTACAAATTTTGAAAATGTTTTTAAGCTCTAGCATATTATCAGAATAGAGCAGCGCATAAAAATAAAAGTAATGTAGCTGTAATTAATGTTAAGATACTTTAATCTTTTTATGAAAATAAAAGGACTAAATGTAAGATGTAAAAATGTAAAAAAAAAACAATACTAAAATTGCAGAAATAATAAAAATATTGGATTTCTTGAAAATTATATCAAATAATATTATGATTCAATAACAATTTTGTTACAGTGTCTCCGTAATATAACTACTCATTACACGAATGTCTAATCCACAGAGTTATATCATAAATATGAAACATGATTATGCACAAATTACTTTGCTAATGATATTTCCAGCTATCACTTATCATAAAACTGCAAAGTAAAAACCTCGCACTTTCGTCTGCGTATTCTAAACGTTTGACATCGTACAAGTTTGCCGAGAAACCTTGTCAAGAGTAAAATTTATGGCAAAATGAGAGTAAAGAGAAAATATCCTCGACAGGTCGTCGCTCGTTTCTCTCGCGACATTTAAACACTCGCGAGTGGCACGACCGTGACGGTCGCGGGGCTAAATTTACGAGAGACGCTCGTCGCGCAGCGGGTGAGGGATTTAACGGAGAGCGGAGCGTGTTGGCGAAATCTCTACGAAAAACACCTAGTCCGAGGGGGGCTAAATTAGCGAGCGAGGACAAAGGCAGCCGCCAGGCAGGGCGGACGCGCCGTCGCGCGGCGTTCCGTCACTCACCTGAATCCGCGTATCACAAGTGTCCTTAAATATATAAACGTAAAGATCGCCCCCGTAGAATCACATTTAAAAGCGCAAGAGAAAACTCTCTACCCGCGCCCGAGACCCTCGAGAAACTGACAGTTGCCCAAAACGATCTGCCGCACCGGCCGTGTGACAACAGACCCTTTGTACTCCCGCCCGTGAGCTCAGCGCGGCCGTCTGCGCTCCCGCCACGTGCCGACCTCTCCCCTATCCCCTCCCACGACTCAGCTGTCTCGCGCGATCGAGACAGATTCGCGGGGGGCGCGACGCGATCGACCTGACTGACAACGAGCGAACTTCGGCGGGTCCACGAATTTCCCTCCCGGTTTCTCGTCGCTCGTCGAGTCACCCAGGCGACGATCCCCGTCGCCTCGATTCGATTTCCGCCCGTGGAAGTCACGCGCACCGACGGACTCAAGTCGAGGTGGAGACGGGCGACTTCCGGTCGTCCGGACTTTACTTCGACGACGCCGACCGCGAGGGAGAAATCGAGATTCGAGCGCGGATCGTCGCGGCGAATCGCCGCGACGGAGCTACGAGACTTTTCTCCTGCCGAGAAACCTCGTCGTCCGGAGCACGAGGAGCAAGCTGTCGGCGACGACTAGCGTAGTCGCGTCTAGAGCACCGTCCATCGGTATCATCACCGCCGAGATCAAGGGCGGCACGGCGACCGGACGAATTTCGTGGGTTTTCTCGGCACGGCGGCGTCGCATCGGCGCCGAATAATATCGCGACGAATTTTCCGCACGGCCTGCGCGACGGTGGCGCGAGCGGTCGCCCGGGCGCAGTCGCGCGGCGAACGCTGGCTTGACCAGACGCGTCCCACGGAAGTTGCCGAGCGCGACCGACAGATTGCGAAAGCGGAGCCTCAGAAACAACAACGGTCGGGCCGTAAGTAAACGCTATTGTGATCTCTCTTGGCTTTGCGCGGCGAATTTACGGGCGCGGAGCGGCGTGGACGCGGCGAGAACGCGCGACGGGCGCGGCCGCGCTTCGGCGCTGGCGCGGGCCGCGCTCGCGGAATCTTCCCGAGCTCCCGTGTGCCGTCTCGTCTCGGGGGCCGCGCAGCTCGCGCGGCGCGTCATGTCGGCCCGCGGCGAGAACCCTCGCCGCGGATATCTCGCGCGTCTCCTATTTCCTTCTCCGCTCGTGGGCCACCCGGGCCGATCTCGTTGTTTCGTGAAACGAGGAAAAAAAAGGAGAAACTCGAAGCGTCTCGCGGCTTGCCGTCGCCCACGCAACTCCCACGTTTGACACTTTGCCTGACGTGATCGCGCGCGTGTGAGAAGGTGATGTGCGGTGAGCGATAAGCGGTTCCTGGAGCAGAGTTTTCCGTCGCCCGCGATAAAACGCGCGGGGCGTCTCTCTTTCTCTCGCTCGCGCGGGGCAGGGAGCGCGAGAAGAGAGGGCCATCTCGCCGCCCTTCTCGTCCTCGTGCCCTCTCGCCTCGACGAATTCCGGAATTAGTACGTGCCTTCGACGCCACGCTTCTCTCCTCGGGGAGACGCTCGCCGCGCTCTTCCGCCGTCGGCCGCGACGTTCCCGTTAGGCGGATCCGTCGAGTACTCGGCGCTCCGAGATGTCCGTGCGCGTGTAATCGTCGGCTGAAATTCGTTATCGCGGCCTTCCCGAGAGTTTCCAGTAAAAAAGAGAGTAAAAAAAGAAACTTGCTCCAGGAACAGCGTACTTCTCGATAGCTTGCGTCTCCCCCTCCCCCTCGCCCCTCGCACGTCTGCATCGTTAACCTCGGAATACCGACAATCTAGAGAGCTTAAAGAACCGTGGAAACTCGTTCCGATAAGTAGCTTAATGTCCATTTCCACTAATGTAAACTTGACTTTAATCTCGGTTTAACTTGCTTCCTATTTGCCTCTAATTTTAAGAACTTGGGAGAAGATAAGAAGCAAGTTGAACAGAAATTAAAGTTAATCTGCATTCGTGGTGGAAATGGACACAAGCTGGCGATAAAATCTTCGGCAGCAATTTAATCCCAGCGGGGATGAAGTTCGAAAGAAAAGTATTTAAATGGACGCGTGCTAACCCAAAATATCGGAGCACGTGCTTTCGATAATACATCGTCGCACCTGTGCCTCGCTCGTTGTCGGTATTCCACGCCGCTTCGCAAATCGCGAGACTAATTCGTAGCTTCCAGAATATTTTTACACGGTCGAGCTTGCGCGCGCGTAAAACTTGAACGTGAATGTAAAAAAATTCTGGAGTTCGACACACAATTACACGAAAAATTTTAACAAAATGGCATCGCTTTTTGCATGGCTGGGGAGTAATTATCTTAACATAATCCGATTTTGATTTAATACAATTCTGATTTAATAATGTAGCGACTGCCCACATCCCCCCTCCCGACCCTCGTTTCGAGGGGGTATGCGCGAAGGGGTTAAGTCTCGGAACATGGCGAGCGAGCGAGCGAGCGACTCCTCGCCATTACGCGTCGTCGCCGAGGGAGAGAGACAAAGAGAGGAGATTGTGCCGTCGTCCCTCTCTCTGTCTGTCTCTCTCTTTCTCCGGAAGTTGTGCCTTCTCGGAAATGCAACGGGCACTCCTTCGTCCGCGACGAGCGGACGGGCACTTCGAGGGGCAACACACGCGTGTGTTGCCGCCTGGTCGATCGATGCCGACTCCTCTCGAGTCGAGTCGCGGCGTGCCACATGCACACACGACCGACTTTGTCGAGCACGAGGGCAGGCGTGTGACGCCGTCACGCTTCTGACGTTTTCCAGGGAGGCTTCGACCGATAGAGGCGATTTTATATTAGCCTTTCCTGATCATGCGCGCTCGCGATTATTCCGCACGAGGTGTACGTACGTGAAAGAGTACGTTGCACACCCGCTCGGGGATCGGGGCGGAGGGTGTCTCTT
>VBVR01004249.1:0-14941 GCA_011638315.1 Tetramorium parvispinum
CATTTCAACATATTAATATATATATATATGTATATATATATATGTATATATATATATATATATATTAATATGTTGAAATACGTATATATTAAAGTAATTTATCTGCGCAAAATTTCTCTATATATGTATCAATAAATTATCTATTAACGCTTTAAATCGTTTTACAAGATAGTTGAAATTATTACACAAAATTGTTTAAATTTATCTCACAATAATATTACGAACATAACACAATGTGCATATAATAGATAACTATTGCTATTACAAATAATACATTATAGTAATAAGCGTTACTATCTGATATCCGGATATTAAACGTTATGCAATTAAAATTTTACGCAGATTTTGCATCTTCGTCATCGCGATTCACTGCATCTGATATTAATGGGAGCGATCAGAGTTCTAACCGTCAGATTGCGGAGCGGAGATCATCACACCTGATTTATATTGCAACAGCTTCAATGCGAGGCGTGAACGCGGCTTATTGCATTACTGTCGTACTCTACAATATAGGGAGGACCGGGGGGTCAGCCCCATCGACGCAGTGGCCTGATGGCGAAGTAGCCAATAGCAATGATCGATAAAGCGCCCCTAATTAACCAGGTTCTGCCGCCAAATTGGAGCTTTGTTCCGGCAGCGAAATTAATTGATTCTATCTATTCCATATCCATGCTACCTCGGCTAACGTTTGCCTCGTCGTCCCTCAGATAACGAAGATTAGTTCGTCTTTAAAGTGAACTGGTCAATGTCTCGAGCTTTGAGCGGAAGTTGCATGAATGCTTATCCGTCTCTAAGTTTCCCCTCGGGGAAATGCTCGAACTCTATCTCCAGCCGGAGCCCGCTCAAAGGACAAACGAGATGAAATATCAGACGCTCTCGCGATAAGAGAGATTAAGTAACTACATCCATATATTAAGATTATACATATAATGCATTTGACATGTAATTTATATAATTATACAATATCTATCTCCGGACAGACGAATAAATTCACGACAGGGAGCCTTTCTCGTCTAGGAAATAATTTACGATTACGTCGCGAATTGGGCGCGGAGAAAGTTTATTCGCGCGTCGAGTATAATTGCATACCCGTGCGTATTTGGACAGGAAACACAGCTCCCGACCACATACGCGAAATGTTACATGTAGACAACCGTTCTCGCTTCCGGTTGACTGCCATGTACAGAATGCGTACGCGTATGCAGATTGGCGGGCGCGCTATGCATCCCACGTACCTGGGGCGAGAGATCAATCTGACTGCCGTCTCTTTCGCTTCAGACAAGCCGCTCGGAAAAGTATTCGATCCGGCCGATAGCGTGCGCGCGAATTGCGACGAGACTCGCGGAACAGTTTTCTAGAAATGCTTGGAGCTGTCCTAAAGTCCGGGCGATTGTGCGCCCCCGGATCGATCGCGGCCTCGCGGAGATTATCGAGCAGCGCGAAAATAAAATGCGAAAATCCGCGCGCGCGACGCGGGATTTCGCTTCCCCCTCGACAGATGAAACGATCACTTTTCGCACTCTCTCCATACCGTCGTGATTCTGCTTTGCAGGAACTGTCTGGTCGGCAAGGCTTATCACATCAAAATCTCGGACTTCGGCACGGACAACGAGCTGTACGCCTGCGATTACTACAAGGTTGACGGGACGATGCCGCTGCCGGTGCGATGGATGGCCTGGGAGTCGATATTTCTGGTGAGTATCCGTGACCCGGATTTCAGCCGCGTTTCCGCAAAACGCTGTTCGAAATCGCTGGCAATTTTCAAACCGCAGCCGGCCGTCGGAGATGCTCGAGTTTAACGATTATACGTGTGTGTGTGTGTTGCGTCTGACTTACAGGGCAAGTACACGACCAAGAGTGACGTGTGGGCTTTCGCAGTCACCCTCTGGGAGATTCTGAATCTCGGCAGACGCGTCCCGTACGAGCACCTGTCCGACGAGGAGGTGGTGCAGTGCCTGCGGCAGCTGCATCACGCCGCCGACTGCGGCAACGCCAATCCCGAGGACAGTTGCAAGGAGGATCCCAGGAGCGGCTTCGACTACCTGCCGCGGCCCACCGCCTCCTCCAAGGACATCTACGACCTCATGCTCGAGTGCTGGCAGCGCGAGGAGACCGAGAGGCCGACCTTCCGTGAGATATCGCTCTTTCTGCAGCGGAAGAATCTTGGATACGCTCCAACGTCCTGATATTGAGCCCCGAATTTCGGCGAGCGCGACGTTCTTAATAGTCATACCGCGAGTCGGAACGAGCTCGTTCCCGGGACGGAACGACGAGCGTGCAGTGACGGCCGCTGTTCACATCCGAAGAATTACATGAACGGGCGAATGACGGTCGGGTGAGGTGAGAGGAAGGACACAACCGACGGAGGAGGGAAGGGCGGGAGGACGCTTATGTATCGCGACATCGAAATGCTGAGTACAACAATGGAATTTTACTGTCCATCAACGAAACGAGGCTTCGGAACTTGGGGTTTACGGCGGGATTCGATCGTCCTTCAACTTCGTCTCGATTCATACATTTCTTCTTTTCGGACAACGAGTATTAGCGGGCAGGAAATAAAGTTAGAATAGATAGAAGAGAGTTAAACGCGGGTCGAATCTTTGAGAAGTCTCACGACACCGAGGTTCGTCGTGCGAATTGTTTGGGGTATCGCGAATGATCGACCGATCTCCGTAGAATTCTCAGTAGCGAGACTGTTCGAGCATATCTTATCGGTTTAAGGCACGAGACACGGTGCGTCGAATGCGAGCCGAGTATCGCGCGAAGATCTATCACCGGGATAGGACTCTTTTTCGAAGACGTGAGATAAGGCAAGAGTTTGTAAACGTGACAATCGGACGAGAGCGAGATAAAAAAAAAAAGCTGGCCCGCTCGACGAAGAATCTCCGAGACTGTTTGGACGGAGATTGGACGTTTGTGAGAAACCGCGAAACCGAGGAGGATCCTCTCGTCGGCAACTTAGGAGCAATACCACGTAACTGTAATACAGCTGTGAACATTCCTGCACGGGTGGGTACCTATACTGCGCAATTAGGCAATTACGCAAAGTAGGGAGAATCGTTACTTAAGGAGAATAATTAAGGTTTTCCCTCGGGATTATATCATTTCGATTGTAAGGGCTCGATGAGAAAGAATGTGTGAACCACACCGGCGTACGGCAATATAGCGATTACGATATTACACGCTGCGACGACTGTTAAGTCGAGTTAATATCGTAAAGCATTGTAACTGAGTGTGTTTTATGAACGTGTGGGTGCCTATTTCCCCCCTTTTCTCTTTATCGCTCTCCTTTTATTCTCTTTCAATGTATATTGTATCGCCCAGGCCGTCTGGGCCTATTTGTGAGACGAATCTACATGTGATTTACATCGCGAAATTCTTTATCGTCATAAGATGTATTCGCGAAACGGCGAAAATGATTGTGGTGCGTTAACGACGAATTGTCCGACAGCGAGGAAATTAAACGTCTTTTTAACGCTACTTTTGGTTCGTCTCTGAACAGAGATCTGTGCGAAACGTAATATATATGTGAAGAAAAAAACAAGCAAAATTTCAGAACCAGTCAAGTGACTGTAAAGATTTCTCGATAGTACATGTTTATTCGAACGATATAGCTACCGCAATCGCAGTTAACGTGAATGGGATTTGTTAATGTCATAACTAGACGAATATCATACGTCGTAAGCGTAAGGTAGACAAAGGGTAATGTTTCACCTATTCTGCATTGGAAGACGGTAATAGACTACGTATCATGACTATGACACATCATAATTGTAACTTTATATGATAGGTGGGATCAATGAAATTAGAATATTGTATATACTGGCGTACCGTAGTAGGGAGCGTCGTCGTCAGATTTTTTCAAGAGTGACGGTGTGAGAAAAACGAATTATCTATGAGATAGCGTTACGCGCTCGCTTGTAATTTGATATTGACATGGAAACGTATGGCAATTGTTTAGCTTCCGATAAGTTATCCGTAGCGAGTGGTAATAGGTTGACGAAAGTTTGACATATCGGCACGTATTCTCTTTCTTATTATAAAATTTAAAAAGGGGAAAACGCGCGGAGGACAAGTGAGTGTGGCAGTAGTCATCATCTTGAAACATTTCGGAAGAAATGAACTCACGCCCGTTTGCGCGTCTTCACCGTACTCGACTCCGATAATATATATTTCGATCGACTTTAAGTTCCGTGTATTTATATACCAGATGGACACTATTATAACTTATGCGATACTTTAGCGTATAGGCGATGTTACCGTTATATCATTAAAATACTATTTATATAAATTAACGTAATACCGCGTAAGGAGTAGAGACGGTACGGAGGCATAGCCATATGTAGTTAAAATATACGCGTTGAATTTAAACGTAACTGGAATTGCTTCTATATCACCGAGATCGAGATCGTCTAGAGCGAGCGGGAGAGAAAAAAAAACACTGATACGAATTCGCGTATAAATTTACGAGGTAATAGAAAATATAGGCAATACCAATTTTTGATCTTGCCAGAGGTAAATAGTAATAATAGCCAATCGATTAAGCCTAAGAACGTTAAGACTAATTTACATTTTGCATAAGAGTATCAGAACAACAGACGTATAATTTCGTGCTGTTTCGCGAAATTTTTGGCCAATCGATTTTTCGCACCGGTTGTGACTGAGTTGAAACAATAATATCTATCGTCGGTACGTTTTTTAGTCCGAAGCAGACTGCCATTACATTTCTAGATGATACTAGAAAATGAATTGTAGTTGCGTTTAGATTCGCCAATATAAGCATAACGCTGCCTTTGGCTATATTGTTGCCCTTTACTGCTAACGAGTAACTTACTTGTCTACTCATGTGATAATTTAGTATATTTCTACGTATCTACCTGTACCTACCAATTCGAAAATCTTCATGGCGAAAGGATTATTCCGGTATACTTGATTTTTATTATAGATTATAATAGCTCAGATAAAATGTTGTCATAATCAACTCTCTTAGTAAAAATTTGGAACGCAGGATCATTGTGAGGGATGATGAGGATCCTACGTTAGGGGATCTAGCAGCTTCACCATATAAATTCAAAATACAGCTGCTATATAATTTTATTAGAAGTTGGATGTTAATGAAATAGGATAATATGAGATAAGACGCAAAAAAAGATATGCGTAATCCTTTCTCTATGCAAAGATTCGCTATTATGACCTAGATAACTTACTTCTACCTAGCGTGCCCTTTTTCCAATGGTGATTAATTATATTCTTTGCGGACAATTCGAGCTCTGTCAATGGCATCACTGAGGGAAATATTCGGAACTGTACTACAGTATCAAGAACGAGTAAAGATATATTTTGTTTGAGTATTGTGAGGTACGAACACGCTAGATCGTTGTGAAATTTCATTTCTTTGAAAAAAGAAAGCTCTACATGTCGATAAGCTCGATTTCAGCTATCACTTTACTTTAATTGCAATGATAGATGATGATTCCAAATCCTTATTGTTCGCTACATATTATACATTGCTGATTTCTTCGATATACATTTCAAATGCGTATGATTGACAATCACGCTTGCCTCGGAATTTAGAAAATATGTATATTTAGTATCAATCGCGTCTTTTTTAAAATACAATTGTGACTAACAGAATTGACATTTTATAATAATTTAAAGCACGATCATGATCTTTGCCGTCAATTTTGAGTCTCGAAAACAAATATAGTTTCCTTAGCGCGAGGGAAAATATTCTTTTTATAACAGTCGATTAATAATATGCTAATTAAAATAATTTCAATTATCACATTTTCAGGAAAGGACGTTATATCATTAACGATGAATGACATAATGATATGTATTAATATCACACGATTAATATCATGCATTGACGTATATTGTATACGATCGTTATGCTTAATTTAAATGTCATTTCAGACGAAGTTAAACGGCATCGTACAAAGTGGTATATCATTATGATTAAAGATCGTGGCAATGAAATTTAATATACAAGCGTCAGATGGATTTTTCTTTCGTACATGAGCGAAATATAATTTCGATATACCCTATTGTTGACCTCTATGGTGGAATTGCGAGGAATTTACAGGTAATCGTGGGTAAACTGGGAGAGAGAGCTCATCTAGTTGTATTTTCTATCTAGGCAGGGGCAACGCACGGCTGTATCATTCGGCTACGACCACATTTTACACTATAATTTCGACATTGTCTTGCTAAGAAAAAATTATCCGCTCGACGAAACTCTCGGAATTGACGTTAAAAAGAAATTCTTCGGTCTCGGACAGGAGAGAAGGGAATCGCAGCGAAACTGACCACTGGCCACGGTGGGTTGCCCATGCCTGTTCTACGCTATCGAACCTTGATCGTTATAGTCATAAAATTATTTTGTACTAAGAACTGTTTATAATTTTGTATCTAATCTCTGTAAATATCAAGCAGATTGTCTATGAGTAATAAAGCTTAAACAAACTCGATTTAAGTAGACTATATATATATAAACGGGGAAAAAAGTATATATATATATAAATATATATAAATACAGGTATTTATAATACATCTATATTTTATTTAGTCGTAAGGCAGCGAGCGAAGAGATGTAAGTAAATTTCGCGTAAGCGCGGATCGGTAACGTAACAATGTACAACGATCTAGGAATTATTTGTATTAAAATGATGACAATTAAGGGACAAATCATAAAAGTATACATGTTATTCAGTAGCCGTGTATATATATACATATATATATACATATACTATACATTTAGAATCTAACTAGTCATGTACGACACTTTATAACAATTAAAGTGTATCTCTAACAACAAATGCAAAATGCAACGTGTGCTGTTCTTTGACTATTCTTGCTTGGATAGAGGCGACAAAAAGGTACATAATGATGCGATCGATAACGGTCGAACTGTTCAAGCAAATTAACAATTTCAATTTTGCCACAAAGTTTACTCGGCTTGATTACATCGCTGCGTATACGGTGCAGGCAAATTCTACCGAGATCACAAACTTTTGCGTCATAGACCGGAACACTAATCATTTATATAATTAACATGTGTATATCATTAAAGAAACAACATACAACTTGTAAGTTCCATTTTATCCATTATTCATGAAGCACAACGATAAAATCTATTTGTATTGGAAAGTCGAAGTTATTTCATGAAAATCCCATCATCCCTCTCTGCATCATGCAGAATTCTATATTGTTGATTACCTATAAACGCGTAATATTATTTAATATTAAATAACATTTTAGGTGTATTCCCAGAATATGAAATATAATATTCTTAAAATATTAATAGATGGTTATATGTCCAGTCCTGATAATATTATACGAATATTAAAGAAATAATATTATTTAATATATTATAATGTTCTGAATATTAAAAAAAAATATTTAGTATTATAACAATATTTTAAAAAATATTTAATATTATAACAATATTTCAAATTGAATCGACAGAAGAAAATAACTGGCTATTCAAAGTAGATTCCAAAGTCAAGAGAAAAAAAATTAAAAAAAAAGTTAATCGATGACAAATACTTTAAATGAAAGTGATAAGTCCATGAAATAGATAGACTCTAGGTAGACAATATGCAATCACAAATAATCAAAAATATAAATGGAGCAAAATCATAGTTGGATAATATAGTATCAAATAAAAAGAGCATGTCACGTTTAAATAAAGTAAAACTGACTGCGGTCAGTTATTAAGTTTACACTGTTTTCATATAATAACATTTCCCAGATAGCACACAATGTTCTATGAATATTCTTACCCTATAAGCACATAATATTGCTAAAATATTATACGAATATTATTAATAATTAAAATAATATCCCAGATAGCACAATTATGTTCCATGAAAATTCTATAAATATTTTTCGAGAGTATAAAATATTCTCAGAGTGTACTAACAGAAAACAAAAAATGTTAAATATTCAAAGAATAATAAAATAAGGCTACTTACAATATGCTAAATATGTTCACAGAATATTCTTTGAAATATTCTTGTAATATGCAAGAAAGATTTTAGAAATATTACAAAATATTTATGTAACATCCTATAGATAATTTTAAGCTACTCGTAGAGAATTTTCTAGCATGAGACACAGTTGACATTCCATACAGCACATAGTCGATTACAAGATGGCGAATGTCCCAGTAAATGTTATCTTATAGCTTTAAGCCATAAGATATCTGAGGGACATGAATTTTAGACATCTTTTAGTCGTCCTTTAAAATAACATTTTATATATATTTTCGTTAATGCATTTAATACGTTTATTAAATTAGATTATATTAATTTGTGTACTCCGATGTTTTAAAATTATATATATTTAAATTAAGACAGCAACCATATAAGTTTTCACATAAGTTAGATACTTCAGTGAAAGTCCATTCAACGTGCAAACAATTATCACTGAGAACAGCATTTAGGCTGCGTTCGGAAACATCACTCGAGTGCCTTCGTGTATCATTTTGTTATTGTTTAACATTTTGTGAACAACAAAGATAACATGATACACGGAGGCACTCAAGTGATGTTTCCGAACGCAGCCTTACTACGTTTTCAAAAATTAATTCTCAAACCACTTTCGTGATTCGATTAGTCTAGACACGAACAGCTTGTATATATACTTAAATCAAACGGATTTTATTTACGCAAAAGCGTATAGCCCTTGTAACTCTTAGCGGCGTGAGCTGCGAGAACGAGAGGCGTAACTACGCATATGCAGTAAACAATGTGCAATAAATGAAATTGACGAATATTCTAAGGACATTTTTCTTTCTTATATAAATGTACGATTTCTGATTGTAATATTCGATATATATTCTTACAATATTCGTATTGAGTATTCTAATATTAAAAACATTCGTACCTTATAAGAATATTCATAGAACATTGTATGCCATTTGGGATATCAAAGACACGATAGTGTTTCCGCCAAGTGTTTACTAAAAAAAAACAAGAACAAATAGTAGCACGCAAGACACACCAAAGATCTTATGCGCGAATCAACGTTTCCAGAGACTCTTAGATTATTGGATCTCGATAACGGTTGAATCGATATTAGTGCTTCTGTAGATAGAGAAAACAGGTTTTTAAAAAGTAACTTTTAATGATATTACTTTGTTAGAGAAAATTTTTTTAAAAGGTAATTTTTTAAACATCACTTTCGTAGGGAGTACCTTTTTTGAAAAGGTAATATTTTAATAATTTTTAATAATTTAATAATTATACATCGGCGTGTATACTTGACGCCTTTTATTAATTTTTTTTTAAAAAGGTAATTTTTAAATCACGAATGCATAGTAGAGCTGATTTATCAGTAGAAATTGAAACACTTTTTTCTATAAGATAGTTAATATGGTTGTGCAGGTATCTAAAAAAAAATATATTGTAAGATATTTAAATGTCTAAAGGGCGCGCGCTGTTTCCTGCGTTCGATACTCGATCTTTGATATTCAATTTTGAGCCTACTGTGCAAGGGTCTCATACCCTGTTTACACTGGTGGATGATCCTACTTGTGGCTCATCCGACTACTTTCGCCCGTCTACACTGCACAATTATAATGTTGGTATCATTGACTTTAAATAAAAGTGCTAACTTCAGTTACCTCCATGGGTGTATATATTTTAGATGTAAAGGAATATAAAATAAAATATAAAATTCCTTAAGAAATTATGATCATAATCAATTAATATGCCATTCAAATTATCATTAACCATTGAATCATCAAGGAGTTCATCATTGCATATATCTTTTTCACTCCACAACTTATGTTCTATCCACAAACCTCCTATATACATACAATAACATTAAACATATATAACTATTAAAAATAAAAAGATTTTTCAAAAAATAGCAATCTTTTATTTACCTAATTTAGGTTTCTTTTTTATATATTCGGATTTTAAGTTTTTTATTTTAATTTTTACATCTTTTCCAGTTCTGGAATATTGTTTTTCATTATGGAGAGTAGCGATTTTTTCGTATATCAATGAATGCCTCTTACTTTTTCTAAATTCATTTTGTATTTCTGACATACCATATATTGATATTAAATAAAACACCTCATTTTCTTCGAATGGAATACATCTTTTATTTATTTCCTAAACAGATAAAAAAATTTATATAATTTATTAATAATAATGGCTTTACAGAACAAAGAAAGAAAAATAAGTGTTCACATACTATAAAGTTTTTCCCTTTTTTTTATCTTCTTTAATTGTTTTTTAGATTCCATTATATATTTTATATAACTTTTAAAGATAACCTCTTTACTTTAATCGAGACGACTTCAATGAGTGTAGAAGCACGACTGTTCATTGATTCTGAGTCGCTAAGTAGCAATAGAATGTTAATTATCATAACATATAATGTTAATATTATCAATTAAAATTTTATATTTAATCAATATTTCAATTATACAAATATGTATACGTCCTCGTTACAATTACGTCAAAAGATTGTACGAACGATATGTTATCCAACAATTACGTAGTATAAGTCGGAAGTTAACTCTGACCATCTCAAAAGGAGGATAAAAAGGGTTATTGAGTAGCGAGTATAGCGCTCGCAATCCAGAACACCATCGACATTACAAAAATCCTGCTCTTTTCGATGCTGGACTTTTCGAGATTATACGGATTAAATAGGACCCGCCAAATAATCGTGCAACGACATGTCGGAACTGATACGCGACGGTCGAGACGAAAGTCCTGGAAGACCAACTTAAATAATATCTTTCATGAAATTTGTCTAAACGAATTTATAATTTATGACTGTCGTGATCAAATATAAAGAAATTTATTTAATCGAGAGTCTCGTACATATCTTATTGATTCTTCGTGTGATGCACTAGAGTTTCATCTCTTTCCTCTTGCGTTTGATCTTTATCGCCCCAACCCCACAACTCGTGGCTACCATCACCTGTTCTCTCCACTCGTTTCTTTACCATGTCTTCGGACACGGTCTTCAAATCATAGGCCCAGCCGATTTTTGCGAAAAAGTCGATGAAAGCTGTTGTGAAGTTGAAACTATAATTGCCCAGCTCGGCCGATTTGTAATCCCATGGAAAGACGTGATGATAATTGTGCCAACCCTCGCCGAGGGTGAGTATGGCAATGCCTTTGCTCTGCGCTGAATTGATGTATCTACGGGATAAGAAATTATAATTAAATGTTGATTACGCTGCTTATATCGAAAATAAATTTTTCAAGAAAGTCTAGTAAAGATTTGAGAGTTCGATAATTTTCCTCTATAAAAAAACCTCTACGAAAGTATAAAATTAAAAAAATACATTTGTAAGACTGTTTTAACTAATTGATACTTACTTGTCGTAAGGCTTGTTGCCGAAGAAATGAGCCACCGAATTCACCATCCATGTTATATTCAATACGAAGACATAACGGAAAACAGCGGGAATAAAGTAAGCATTCGTCCACATTTCGTTCCAACATACGACCGGAATAATAGTTGGCAAAATAAAGCACATCAATGGCATCAATATGACATAATATCTGAAAGGAACAATAAGTCATTATTGTACCTGTTTGCCAACAAGGTATATTTCGATTAATGTTGACACACGTACTTCTTTTGAAATGCCAATATGGGATTGCTCTCAAGATCACTTAAATCAATATTTTTGCCCTTTTCCTTGACTTCCCAATGTTTCCTACAGAGCAGCCAGCCCACATGTGAGAAGAAGAAACCTCTTTTAGAGTTGTGCGGATCAGCGTCGGTCTCGCAGTATTTGTGATGAACCCTGTGATCTCTGGCCCAATCGATCGCGGCGTCCTAGATCCGACAAAATTACATTTTGATCAATATTGATATACAAGTTGTACTTTGACTCCGTCGCATTATCGTATTTGATATTATTCTCCCTTATTTGCATATTTCTCTGAATATTTATATTGCAATAAATAAAAATGCCGGAACATGCACGCTCCTGTACTTCCGTTACAAACAATATATGACGCCTACATTCTCGAGCTCATCGAAAGGGATGTCTTTTTTTTTCCCTAACAACAGATCACTTGTCGTTGTAGCCAACTTGTAGCCAGTATTTAACGACATGGATCATGTTATTTTTCCATTTCTTACACGCGACGCGTGTTTTATACTCGGCAAAACTGTATCGACATAAATTCTTTATGCCTCACTAGCCACAGTCGACTAGAAAAAGTCGATTCTATCATATTCGATCGATTGCTATATATATATATACATATATATATGTATACATATGGGGCGTTCTTTGTCAAATTTGACCCCCCCCCCTCTGTCCAAAAATCAGGGCGACCAATAATATTGCATCTGGACTCATTTTGTAGCTACATGTCTGTACTTTCTTTGAAAACGTGGCCCTCTTGAAAAAACAAAATGGCGAATCTAATATAGCGGCTATAGTCTAAAAAGTAAAAAAAAAAAACTTAAATGCACTAATAAAACCATTATATTTGACAAATTTTACGAGAAGAGAGTGTATCTAGGGATTTTCGAGGGGTCAAATTTGACCCCCCTCTTTGTCCAAAAATCAGGGCGGCCAATAATATCGCATCAGGACTCATTTTGTAGCTACATCCCTAGTAGCTACAAAATGTGTATATATAATATATATATGTATATATATATGTATATAGTACTCATATTCGATCGATTGCTATATGTATATATTGTATATATATATATATATATATTTGATCAATCTTTGATGCCATAATTCTTGAAATTCATCGCGAGAAAACTAATGACATATTATTTATATTTCCCGCGAATATTTTTATTCGTAAAGTCTTTCAGTTTCTGAGAAATCCGCTTACCTGGAACGCTATAGTATTCATAATCATAAGTAGTAGCTGAAGAGGCCACTTGGCTTTGTACGATCGGTGTGCCCAGAGTCGGTGACCCCCGGCAGTGATTCCGAGGGAGGTGAGATAATACAATAAAATTGCTGCAATCGAGAAAATCATGATGTTACACGCAAAGGTCTTGCCGTTTGCTCCGATGATCATCAATCTTCATGGGATAACTATCTTGTAATAAATTACTAGGGATGATTGATAACACAGAACAGAAAATTTACGTTGAAAAAACCGCGTTGAAAAAATCATTTATGTTCTTATATTAATTATTATAAGCGCAACGAAGTAATGTCTATATAAATGCAAACCACGATTAACCTAATTGAAGTTATAAAAATCCCGTCGCGTCAACAGGTGTGTCAGTCTCGTTTAAAAGAATCGCAAATATGTCGCGAGTATATATTTTAGCTAATCTGATTAACATCCCGCTAATTGTTCACGCTAAGGAGCGTGAGTGCAAAATTAAAACAAAATCTACTACGACGAGTATGTCAACGCGAATACGTCAGCTGAATCATATCGTATTGTTGCGGATAATGTACTTAATTTCTTTGTTGAGTAAAAATATTGTCTTATATAATTATTTTGTGAAGAAATAAGAAATACGTTATGTGCCGTACAATAATGTATCGAGCCACTCACCGAAAACAATGGTCGCCAATTTGGCGGATGTGAACAAAAGATAAAGTCCATAAAGAGCGCCGAGATGTAGGAACGAGAAAATCGCCACGTTCTTCCAAACAATCTGTCTAACATATTGAGGTTTCTCCTTGGATTCCTCGATCAACGGTTCGTTAATAGTTTCATCCTCGAAAAGCACCCCTGTCGGTGCGGTTGTTACATTCGGTGCCATTCTTGCGTAAAATCTTCTAACAATCACATAAAAAAATTCTCTTTAATTATTTTTTTAGAAGAAAATTGGGCAAGTAGTAAATCTTGCACTGACATCGTAATTACGACGAATAATTATGTTAAATTTATTCTTGCCTCCATTAATATTATTCATTAACGTTTAATTCAAATAATCTTATTTATTCCTTGACTTAGATTATTATTCATAAATCAATTATGTATATTGCTGTTAAATTAATTTAACGTAAAGAATTAAATAAAGGATTTATTAAAGCTTCTGCACGATTGATCTAATTCTAATTTCGAAGTCTCAAAGTACGTGTGAGTGAGTATGTGAAAGCGAAAACGAAAGAGAGAGAGAGAGAGGAGAGAGAATGGTGTGATTAGCTTATACATAAATATAAGAGAAAGAATTTGTACTAAAGATGTTCTCTGAATTTTAGAAATTAAAAGTTTATGTCAGAATGTACGATAGTCAAATCATGGTCCTTTCTCAAACTCTTAATCTTTTAGTAAATAAGCAATTCAGGCGGAAAGAGGATCTTGGTTAAGCTTACAAATCTTCAACGATTGTTTTATTCTCCAGCGGCGAGGCTACACAGTGGCCGATCAAAACCGCGGCCTAACGATATTACAGATCGGCCGATCACTGGCACAAAGAGATGAAGACAATGATACCCGACACAGATTAACCGCTGTTAAATCGGCTAAATTCTAAATAAATTCTCTTTGCATTGCTAAATTGAAAATTTATTCGATTAGATACAAATTCTTTAATCGCGCCTTAATTACGTTTTCATATAAAAATATTTAGATATTTTTAGTGCAAGATGTCTATAAATTTTAATAATGCCTTTAATTTCAGAAAATTAATTGTAATCGATATATCTATCGATATAGTTACTTATTTTTCGATATCTAATTTTAATTGTTATAAATAACTTTTTATGTTTATTTCTATTTATGCAATATAAATACTGCAAAAAGGAGTTATTTCTACTGTATAATATTTATGTTTTAGTAATAAACATATATTTTCGTGATTCTAAAAAGATTAGATAACATTATTGAAGAGAATAAGTAGAGGTGCGTTCAATGCTAATATGTTCATAACAAATAGATTTTAATTACGATGAAGTATCGTTTGTGGCGTACGAGATAACGAGTGTGATGCATTTAAATATGCTTCTCACATATTGTACATG
>VBVR01004250.1:0-14941 GCA_011638315.1 Tetramorium parvispinum
ATTTTGAATATCGAAGTTAATATCAATACGGGTTTTTAATGAATACACAAATTATACAAATTAGCCTCAAGATGTTTCTAAAATTGCACGTGCGACAGGCGAATTGTACAGGGATCTCTGCCGCGCAAGGTCGGTTCGACGCATCCGTTGAATCAATGCTGGAGTACGCATGGCACTCACTCGTTCGGTATCTGCTCGTAGTATTGCGTAGCCGTTTTGCGCACCTCTGCTATTCCATCGGAGATCGATACCTGTTGAGTGCGACCACGCATTCGCGTACGTATCCGCATGTATATGTGTGTATATGCACACGTGCACACGGTTGCATCGACGTACGTATGCGTCCCATTCTGCGAGATTATGCCAGCTCATGAATACATACGCGCTACAACTGTCGTCGGTGATTGATAAATCTATACCACTCCCGCTCGATATTATATTTACCGTACAACAAGTTACCGGCAGATATACGCTTCCGCTTTCGGCAACATGAGAAACTGATTTCTCATACGTAATTATCGAAAATATTGTTAGTTTGAAAGGCAAGTATCGATCGCGCGGCAATGCGACAATGGAGCGAACGCGCCGCTGTATTTTTCGCTAATAATTATTGCTAATACGCACTGCTAATACGTTATTAATTGCAAACAAATAATTTATAATAATTAATTTTCCGATTAATAATTAAATTTTCCGCTGTCATTTTTAATGGCTTTGCGATGTACATTAAAATCGATGCACGTCGCGTGCGCGCGCTCGCGCTTAATAATTCCATAACTATTTTATCGTTGGATAACATCGCGCTGATATATTTATGAGCGTATTTATTACAATGGCCGCAGTTGATCGTACAAATTAGCGGTAATTTCATTTCCAATGATTATCGACTCTTTCGCGTCTGAATTTTCTCCAATGCGACATCTCGTTGTAGTAGCGCCTTGATAAAAAGATCAGACGCGATTCCCTCGCGGTCGGATGACGACGAGGACCAGTCGAGAATAAACCCAATGCGGTCAGACTAATCGGCTTAATTATTTATCCGTCCTCGGTCTTAATGAGACGAGGTAAAAATTCGGAGCCGCATATTTTCGAGCGATTGTCAGCTTGGTAAGTCCGCATTCGGAACGGCGCGTCTCGCGGAATTCAACGTGAATGTGCGATGCAACTTAACGGATAGATTTTCACTTCGATTTTCAATCACTGGAATTATTTCGGCGCGATCTACCGGCGTCGTTTGTCGCGGTCCATCGCGTATCTGCGTATAATTTATCGCGGCGTATCTCGTCGTACATCTGATTTTCACGTCGGTATATCGTCGACCATTAATTTCTGCTATTATCAGTATTATCGTTGATCGGTGTTCATAACGTTCTCAAGTTACGGTAATTACCGTATCGTCGAGTGCTATTAATTACGGCGAGAGATCGATGAGTATTGCGCGGTTGTCCTCGATAGATAAATTGGTATCGTTCGTAGGAGACCATTGTTAAAAAGCGAGTGTGTATAGTCTTCTGGTAAATTAGCATCGGCATGTCGTGAATAATAGAAAGAAGCAAGAAATATGGACGTTTAAAAAATTAGCGGCATTTTTAGAGCGATGTCAAGGTCGCGCTTCTTCTCGGATAACTCGGAGGTCACGTTGCATCCGCACGATAGGGCTAATATCTTCCTATATACGTTTCCTCAAACATCGTTTGTGTTCAGTTTTCATGTCGTCCCGGCTCACATCATGTAGAAGTTTGAATAATAGCGAACTTGTGTTGGAGAGCGTTACCCGATCCCGGCTTCGTTTCCCATCGTTCCGGTTCTTACGCGTCTACGTTAGGGCGGATAAGTTTTCGCGGAGGGAGATACAGAGCGGGTTGCACTACCGGGCACCTCCCGGGGGGTTTGCACACACAATACACACAGCGAGCCAAATTAAATATTGAATATCGATCGCCTTTCTCCGAGTCGGCTTGGTGTACACACGTTGCCGATCGCATGACCCACTTGCCCAATTATGCTATATACGGTATCGCGGAAGTGCTAAATCATCGCGTAGTCGCAGCGCTGTAATACTTCGCAGATAATACGGTCGGACATCGCTTAGCATATTGTTGTGTCATCCGGCCTGATCGTCGGCCGATTACGTCGCGTATTATTTCAAAGTCCGGTGTAATTTCCAGTATAACTTTTCCGGGACAAGTAGCGCAGAAAAGAAAAATGCTCCGCTTTCGGATCAGCGTAGTGAAGGGCGAGGGGGAGAGGAGGGAGGAGCGCAACATATTAGGAAAATTTAAATACGAGATAACTTGTAAGTTACGACCGGATTATATGACTTCATTTCACGCCGAGAGGGAATGTCTTTTACCGGTTCCGTGTAAGAAGTTCCGGTATAAAAGTTCCGGCTGTTTAAAATATAATTCACTTTATTCCGAGATACTTGTCGCGCTCTTTGTTTTCAGGCCGCGAAATGGCATTTATAATTCCAGTTACGAGGTACGAAGGAAAGAAGTATTACGATGAGATGAATATTTTACCCTATCGCATCCGCCGTACTCGGCGGCACGATAAACAACGATCGTTTCCGCGTCCCGGCGAGTACTCGCGCGTAGCGCGGCACACGCCATTATCCGAATCGAAGGGTGGAAAGATATATTATGCCATCTCTCGGCTCTTGCCTCCGCTATCGAAGAAGTAAATTGTCGGCGGCAGGTTGGCCCCGACGTCAAAAAGTTCAACGTCTGCGAGAGCACGCGGGGTGGGGCGGGAAGGGGATTGTCGGCGGGTGAGAAGGAGCGAAAGGGTGAGACGCGAGCTGGAACGAAGGAGCAGCAGGGCAAGACGCCGCGCAGTTTATTGTGAGCGAGCGCGAACGGTAGGAAAGAAGACAAGGAGGAAAAGGTCCATTTTCCTAATAACGTCCCGGGTTCAGCCGTACGCCGGGTAGGTTAGGTAGTAGGTTCTCTCTTGCCGTTGTTCTATCCTGTTTCTACCCTCCTTGCCACCTTTTTCTCCCTTACGACCCACGCCTCCGCCACTATACCTTAGCTGGCCCTCTCCGTCTTCCGCGCACCGCGTTTATAACGGGTTTCTTTCTCTTGTTTAAGAGAACCTTCCTTTCGCCACCCCCGTGGCACGAGCAGCGCCTTTTCTAACCCGCCACCTACTGGAGGGTTGTTCCGGGGTTGTTCTTCCAGCGATAAATAACTAGACGAGGATGGATAAGACCGAATCGCGCGGTGGGGAGAAAGAGGGCAGGGCACGAAGACCGCCGGAAAATAAAGAACCGCGCCGCATCTCGCGCGTTCGTCTTTGCGTTAGCGGCTGGCAAACATCGTGCTTTGATTAATTAATAACACAGTGAGAGAGCATGAGTAGGAATTCGTCACGCAATTACTCGTTAATTTCCCGTGAGCCGGCCTGGGTAAATCTTGCTCGTGCAATTGTGATTTTTCTGTTACGTCGGGCGAAGATGAGACCAAAAGAAATATTACGAAGCTGTTACAAGACTTCAGCCGTTTCACGGCATCGTTTTAATAAGCATTTTTAATTAACGCATTCGTTGCTTTATATTTATTTCGAAAATCATTATACGACGTGGAGATTAAATGGAGGTCGTTAATATCAGGGGCGAAGAGCACCTCGCCTGACGAGATGTATCGGTTACATCGGTCTAATCGAGCGAGCAGACTCCTCGCGGGATTCTTTCTCGAGGCGTAAATCATTTCCTTTATAAAGACACGACAGCGGACGACCATGAAATATATAATTCAATCTCGAATAGTTTATTCATCCGATGTGATTGATCGATAATTAATTATCTGAAATTATTGAAGCCCTCGATAGAGAGAGACTCACTCACCCTCTTCCCGTCCCTCTCCCTTTATTCGTGTCAGGAGTAACGTGATACTCCATGATCAATCGCGAAACTCGTTTAGCGGGGTCGACGTATGACTTTCTCGATTATCTACCGGGGAGCGTATGACTGCCAATTAATCCGTCGAATATGCTGACGCGGGCGCTGGGAAGACGGCAAACCGTTTAATGGTTAAAATACGTGTGACGCGAGAAGGAAATGGCACGTGTCTGTGTGTACATGTTGCGCTTACGTGTGAGGAATGTGTGTACGTGTTGGTCACTGCTAAAAGGCCGGCGAGGTGGAGTGTAGGAGGGTCGATAACACGCTCTCCCACTCTCTTTATCTTCGAACACCCTTCGCTCGCTCCTATGCGGCCAGGTCGGAGTTACTTAACGTGATTAAATCCACCCCTACGATCCCGCCCTCCAGCTGTCCGCGTATCCATCCCTTTACCCTTCACTCCGCCCCACCTTCTCCAGCTTGTGCCCTCGTTATGTCTCTCGAATCGTTCTACGCACGTGTGAATAACCGTGCGAATCCATGTATTAACCGATTCGCGCGATCGACCCGTTTGCATTTTATTAGCGACCTTTTCGCGCGCGTACGCTTTCGAACCTTCCTCTGTTTTTTTTTTCTTCTTAACACGTCTCGTCGCGAGGTTTAGTTGGGTAAAGCTGTCGCCGCGCGCCTTTTACGAGCCCGTTCGTCGTTCTCGTCTCGGGAATTTGAAGAGAAACGCAAGCGTCGCCGTCGCGCATTGTGCGCTGTTAATTAATTGTTTGGCTAATTTATTACTTTAATCGCGGACTGATACATCGGGGGATTTGCATATTTTATCTCTGCCTACTGTATTTATGATTCACGTCCTCGTGAAAATTTTCCACGTTAACCATTTAAAGCGGTTCTATAAATCGCAGGTTTGAATTTATCGATAATTTAATTAATTTAGGTTTATGTAATAAATTGAGGGGAATGCGGAGAACATTGTTACGCATTATGTTATTAATTGATCGATTTCTGTATAATGAAGTATGCTAAGGGGAATTGCATGTTTTTCTCTGTGTATTGTATTTATTGTCGGCCGTTTAATAGATTTTCAATTGCGAGATTGAAATCATCAAATCGTTTTGATTAATTTCCTTTTAGCGCGATATTGCATCGAATACGCGATGATATTCTTTGAAAGGATATTTTTCGAATTTCCAGTTATCTCATTCTGTCCGTGGAGTTTCCGTGGAAATTTGTGTCGCTATTTAATTATGTAACTTGCATTCAATTATTTTTGTGTGTACAATGCAGTGTGCTAACAGGAGTGGCACAGTTGGCTCCGCGCTTAGTTATCGTAAGCCGTGTAATTTCCTTCAGATCGTATTTCCGAGTCCCCTGCTGAGTCACGTAAATTCAAGTGAAATGCCTCAGCCACCCAGGATTACACCCTTCTTAATCAATTGCCGCGCCGAATTTACCGGCCGCGACAAACGCGCGATTCGGAGGAAAATCGTGAGTAATATTAGCCACGCGAGCGTGATTCACTTCGCGTTGAAATTCTCCTCGCAGAAGACTCGGCGGTCCTCTCGAAGGATTCGTCGGAGCGCACGGGAAGGGAGAGGGCCATTTCCGGAAGGAAGAGGTTAACGGGGCGACCCGCTCGCTCGCGGAGCTTCGTGTGGGATACATGAGCATGAATGTGAGTGTATTCGCGCGTATGTGTGTGTTCGTTGCGTCACATCGAGGAAGTCGATGACCCACCTCCACCTCCCTCTCTTCTCTGCTTTGCCTCTTCTCTCTTTTTGCACCGCGCGCATCGTCGTTGTGTGTTCGGATATTCCGCCGAGTAAACCTTTGGTAACGTTCGCGTACTTTCCGTATTTTCTCGGCGCGCGTGCTTGTGTGCGAGGAGGAAAAATTCGCAAATGAATTTTGCTCAGTTCGTCAAAAATCGAAAAGGGTTGGGAATGAAAAAGAGAAAGAGAGAATCATTGTCGCACCATATTAGATTGGTCATGCACTGGAAGATGGGATTTGCGTTGTTGAATGATGGAAATATGAAAGATACGAAATTTTTCTAAAAATTCGCTTACGAAGTACTCAATTACTCTCAGGTGGATTTATATTTGACATCGCGTTATTGAAATTCGAACTTGTTTAGTTCTCGAAATAAGTTAACTCAAAATAGTTTTTACCTTTTAAAGTCGTTAATTAATAATACCTTTTAAAGTCGTTAATTAATAATAATAATTACTTCCTATCGTGTTTATTGACAATGTAATATTTGTAATACTCGAAACCGTAATGCTACTATTTTGACGGCACTTGTTCCAGCTGACACAATTATTGCTGTTAATACTATTACTACTAAACCACTTATAACTACTTATTTGATCAACATCGATATAATAAACTAAATTTACATAATACCACAATTACATGATCAAGTTGCGAGCAGCACGAAAAGCACGTTTCCATATTACTATCTTTGGGCGATTAGTCAAGATTATGGCGCTTGTATTCTCTGCGACCTGTCCTTTATCCTGTATTGTCGCAGAATTGCGTTCTCACGATGGGGATTCTTCCGTGAAGGGGCCGCAAGGGGATTCAGCCCCTCGTCGGTGATCCGACTCGTCGGTGTGGTTATTCATAAGGTCGATATCGGGGCGACTGTCGGATGCAAATCGAGCGGAAGTCAACGACGAGGCGAAACGACATCTCTAACCAAGTCTTTTGCTCCTCTGACCGAGAGAAAACGAGGGGGTGGGGAAATGCGAAGGGGAGCGGTAGTAGGAAGCATGAACGACTCGATTAAAACTCCTCAGGCTCGTTTAACGTTCTCCTTCTCGTCGTCTGTCCGCTACTTTGTCTCGAATCTCGAACGGCGATAGTTATTGTTGTAACTTTGCGAGGATTTCGTTAAAATTTCTCGCGGATTAGCTTTCTTCTTTTTCGCGTGATACGAAGACACCGGTTCTCTCGGTCGATCCCTGTACGACGAGAATTTGCATTCGCGGAGTAATAGTAGCAGTAGATATCGCACGTAATGTCGCAAATGATTCGCAAAGTTCTTGAAGAGATACAAACAAAAATGCAATGTTGTGCTACGAGTTTACAAGAATGCGCTCGATGAAAGAGAAACAACTTTTCTGAACTTTGTTTCGCATTATGAATGATATACTCGAGCGATTTGTTACTCGGATAACATTTCCCGGTGAAGTAGCGTGTAATTACAGGAGGAGAATTTAATATGCAAATCTGAATCGGAACATGCTGCGTGCACTGAACAACCAGTTACTGACATTGATGTCGAATTACCGAAGCTTGCTGCGGATAGTAAATAGCGCGTGTACCCGGGGCTGTGCGAGGTAACGCGAAACTGTTCGGCCGGGGCGCTGATTATGTAACCGTTAATTAATTAATTATCGGAGGATGTTAATCGCCAAGAATCCCGCCGATAATTTCGCGGCGGCGACGGCAGCAAACGTCAGCGAAGACAATGATATTAGCGATACGCGAAATAATGGCTCTCTTATGAAAATCGTCCTCGCGCGCCGGTAATTGCTTGAAACACGTATAATTACTGACAAAACCGCGCCCGCCACCGCCAGGCATTCGGGGTCTCGCGCTGATGAAGGGGCGCGCAAATTAGAAAGGGCCCCCGATGTAAATGAGCCGTTTAAGCATTCACGGCGTCGCCGTGCCGTAAAAACGCGCAGGAAGAGCCTTCGGTCCTGCCCCGGTGCGGCGCGGCGCGGCGCGGCGCGTCCTACCGTTTAACACTCTCTCGCCGCCGATTCAAGGCCAACGAACCCCAGATTGACCCCTCGTCGTCGGGTTTAGGCTTATGTCTGTAAACGCCATCGTGTGACCTAGTTTGCATAAGCGCGCCCGTAGGCCTCGCGTGTACATACGTGCGCCCGATTCCGTGTGTGCGATAGCTAACCCCGAGCTCGGGGCGATCGAGTCGGCAACGCTATGCTTTTATTATTCACGAGGGAGGTGCTTGCCTCGGCAGCACTGACATCAACTTTCGGAGGAGTCATCGGTTTTCTTCCCAGTGGTACGGCAAGGCTTCGGGCATTACGTCTGACTTAGTGGCTGCTTGAGAATATGTGAAATTTAGCGTAATAAATTCCGTTATGTGTTACGTCGTGCTTACTGATGCAGCGATCGAAACTCGCTCGTAAGTAGAATTATATCTCGTTGATTTTTTTCTCCCGCAATCAAGCTATTCTGATTTATTGGCAATATTTTTGCTAGCCGTTTTCTGTAATACGTAAATGAAGGTTTCACGCATGTGATGTGTGTCTTGATGTTAATTAATTCTCAACGAGTATATCATTTCTTAAGCAGAAATCGTAAAAGAAACACATAGTTGCCAAGATATCTTTCGCGTTCACGAAGACAGCACATCAAAGTTGCATTCGATCGAGATGCAATAAATGAGCATTGGCCAACAACGTTGCAGGAATTAATAATGTAATAAAACGGCGAAATATCAAGCTTCAATTTGGTCGGCATTGAATTCTGCGAAATTCTCTAATATTAACTAACCATGCACGATTTCTCTATAACTTGTCCCGTGTGCATCAGTAATCGAAGCGTCCAACCAGTCGCGGCCGTCCCGATGGTTTGCCGATCGATGGCCGATGGACATACACGCGATGGTTTCCTGCAGGAAAGCAATCGCGTGGCGGGAGGAACGAAAGAATTACCGAATATAACCGGAGACGCCGCGAAGGCGTACGACCTTCGCCTGAGTATCGATTAATAGCGGGCTAAACTCAATGCCAGGCCGAGAGCGATCCGCTAATCTGCTATACCGCGTATTGTCAATCTGGTTGCTATCGGATTTAAGCGGTGTTAGGGGAAAACGCCCGAATTCCTTTTCCAAGCGTACCCTAAGGAATTTCGCCCTGTCGGGCGAAGTAAAGTAATTATTTGTCTATCTGTGTAATATGATTTATGAGCTTTGATCCTCGCAATCTGAATCGCATGATTGAAATTGCCTTTTTACTAAACTTTTTACTTGTATTTTGTAAAATAAGCATTAGAAATTTAGACCGTATTTTATGTCGACATTCCGTCACTTTTTGAAATTTTAAATCAAGAACTTGTAGGATCATTAATTTTAGATATTTTAATTTTGTGTAGCAAAGCACGTATCTAATAACGTAATTCTGCAGTTACTTTTCTTTTTTCCTCACTTTATCGTTACTCAACTTTTATAAAAAAAAGGAGTCGGCATTCGAATCGCTTCGCCTATTAATTTATTCCGACAAGGGCGAAAAGACGGAGGGAGAAAAGATAGAAAGGCGACGGGTTACAGCAAGTCCGTGTTTTCCAGCGGAAACTTTTCACTCGGTAGAAACGTATAATTCACTTTTGCGCACGGACGGGATTTTTGTTGAAAGCCGCGCAAAAGCGCGAGGTAGTAGCCTGAGGTATTTCCCGTTCGAATTTTCAGCCCTAAAGAGAGCAAGCAGCGCCATGCAATATTTATATGCCGCGAAACTGGAAATATATGTGTTAAAAATATCCACGGTCGTGTTTGGTATAGCTACCGAACTTTTAAAATTTCATGCATTGCTTATAGCTGCGTATGCGGCCGCGTTTTACATTCTGTAAAGTATTTAACGACATGGTGAATAATTACAGAGTCGCGTAATATTCGTAAATTCCTAGCGATTCCGCACTGCAAGTAGCAATAAGAATAATAAATCGACCGTTCATGCATTCATTCAAACGTTATAATTGAATTCTCTGTTTTGAGAAAGGACAATATTCAAAATGTATTTTTAAACAAGCAACTTCTAACATTTCAGAAGTAGTACTCTTTCTAATTCAATTTACATCTTGTCTCGTTTATGATTGTTTTATTGGAAAATTGCCACTTTCTTTCTAATTCTTAAACGCAGCTATAATTTCATTATCGCATTCGTTATCAGAGCTATGTTTACGCGAACATTCTTGCTTGGAACAGCAATGACTCTTGATCTGAGAATTGTACCACGTCATCCTGTCGCAATATGTATCGTTTCTTTTACGATGCACTTGTGGTGAGCCACGTGCATGAACGGCGTTGAATTTGCAACCTCGTTCGCGACGTGCGCGGGTCAGAAACCATCAAAACTCAAAGTGCTCCAGAGAATGAGAGAGTGAGAGAGAGAGAGAGAGAGAGAGAATTATCCAGCAGCCTTCCTCGAGAAGTTTCCGAAGTCGGGATAACTTTTGCCTCCGACCGACGAGGAGAACTCTCTAGAATATCGCGTCGTCGCGCTGTGCGCAGCCCGTTAATAACTATCCGTGTTGACGTGTGCCACAGTCCCGGCCGACTTTGTGCATCGTCATTCGTTGGCCCGAGACGACGAGCACTATGCACCTGGCGGGTGAATGAGTCGCACACTCTACAACGCAAATGAATACAATAGAAACAGGCGAGCACCGTGTTTCGGCCGTTAACGATTTTTATTTCAAGTTTAATTTTTCTTCGCAAATCTCACGTTTTTTTTTTTTTATTGATGCAGTGTGAAGAAAGAATATATTAAATACATTTTTTTTCTAAGTTTATCTTAGTCCGAGGCAAAGAGCGCACTTTACTTCGCTCTGAAAAATTCTATTTCCATTTTTCTCGCGGTACATATCGCGGCTTATCGCGACGGTTCGCCGTAGCACGAAAGATTGGACCCGAAGCAAGGGGCCAAGTATCCCCAATAGATAGGATCCATTTCTCCCGTCGAACGCCGAGCCTCGTTCGTTTCGCGATTTTACGCTCGCTCGAAATGGTCTCTCGAAAAATCGAACTCGACGACGACGACGACGACGACGACGACGCGAACGGGACATTTCGCAATTGCGGGCGGGACGACCCGGCCAAGCGGAATGGAGATGCAAAGCCGCTCTAGATACGTTTGGATAAGCCCGAAGAAGCCGCCCGCCGGTAGCGGTGGCGTTTATGCAAGTCGATTCCGCATCGGGGGACGCCCTGGAGTGCCGGCAAACTGGGTCGTCGCCATGCGCCGCGCTGCGCGCCGGCCGGTGGCACATGTCGGCTCACGTTTTTCCCTCTCGCATCCCTCCCGCGTTTATGGCGCAGCTTGCCCCATCCCTCCGGCGTGATATTCTCCATTCCGTCTTTTGACACAAAAGACTCGGATTTCGCCGACCGTATGACATTTTACGTATTCTTGTACATCCCTCTGCGCTCAAAAAGGGACGGCACGTAACGCTTTCCTTTAACCCGTTTTAGAATCGAGTTATTTTAGAAAAGTCAGAACCCTCTGGATATTTTCTCTCTCTCTCTTCCTTATTGTGGTTTTGGACCTCGACTAACACGCTGAAATGTCGTTGTTAGAAAACAAAGTGGAAATTGGAATGAGGTAGGTTTTTCAGTGAATAAGAAACCGTTTGATAGTTTTATTTGACTTTATTTTACTTATCTTTTATTAATAAAAAAAGCATATTTTATTCATGTTCTTATTGCACTGTTTATATATAACAAAGCCGTCACGCGTTGCCTCGCTTCTTTTGCACTTGATAACGCAAAAAAAGCGAGACCTTTTTACAGCTAAACTCGAATAACCTGCCAATAAATGCGAGTTGCCCTTTGTCAGGCAACGGCGCAAGCTTCTTTATTATCTATCCCATTTTTAAATTGAAAAAAATAATGTTCAACCTTTTGTTCGAAGTAATACGATAGATTGTTCCTTATATAAATGAAAGGAATCGCCAAGTGGAATGAAATCGAGGAAATTAGCAAAAAAAAACATTACTAATTAATATAACAATCGCAGGTTCCTTCTTTTCTCGGTAAATTATAAGTTAATATATTTATAAGTTTCAGAATTAGAACTGAAATGTATCCTCCCTTTTTAACGTAATAGTAGGTCGCGTTCGGTAGGCAGTATAGAACGACATTACATAATTACATCGTTGCGTTTATTTGCGGGTGGGAGGGGAGGCTTGCATTTGTCGGCTATTCTCTCTCTTGATTTTATGCCTCGGTAATGCACTTCTTCGCGTTTCGCCTACGTTTTCTTCGTCAGCTCGCCGCTCATACTTTCCTGCGGATGCAAATTAAACGTTACAGTCAAGTAATTCCCTATCATCAGTCGGCCGAACAACAATGAAGGGTATTGCTTAACATGACGTCGTATGCGAGGAGGCAATCGGTTACCTGGAAGTGACTCAGAATTTCGTAGTGGCACCATGAGAAATCTAGGTCATGCTGACGATTCACGTTGCTCGGCTATGCTAAAGTAACTCTGAAAGGCCTGTGTGTTATCCGCAACCATCGTACTTTCTTAACAAGGCGGCAAGTGATATCGCCTACAGTGATATCACGAATGCACGTTTATGATATTTCAATAAAATAGCGAAATATTGCTGGAAACTCTTGAGATAATCGTGTGAAAGACGGCTCGCTTGAATTCCGTACTAATGCAATAATATTTTTACCAGCCTTCATAATTAAAATGTCAATTCGTCATTCATTTATGAGACTCTTATATGAACCAAGTGGACTGAAATTGACTAAGTTTCGTAATTGCGGCATGACGTTTTGCGATATTCGATCGGAGGAATCCAAGTCAGCTATCAGCTTGTTCCCAGCTGTGTTTAATTAACTTCAAAATGCACATGTTGACACACGGCTGCAACGAATGTTTCTTCTTAACACGGCAGGTGACATCGTGGACGCTGATTACGGTATTTCAATAAAGCACGTTGTCAGAAACTTTGAGATAATCTTTTCAATAATAATAATAATAAAAGGAATTGGCGATATTTTTATCTGTTATCAGTACTATTACCGATGACAGTTTCGCAATAAAAATGTTCGCTTTTGCACAAGTCATGCTTCTACATCGTGAACATATCAAAATTGAGTGAATTATATACCAACAGCATGACATTTCGAAATATGACTCTTCCTCGATGTTGAGACTTCAAAGCTAATTTAGGATTCATTCCCGCATGTGATAAGAGATTATTTACTATTCGATTCGATAGAGCATTCCAATCGATGATTTCGTCAGTCCGGAATGGAAGACGTGTGATGAAAACATGCTTTTAAATAGCAACTGCTGCATTCGCGTTAGTGCTTTTCCTCGCATTATTATTGCGCGGTGCTCGTGGAAGAGGCAGAGGTGTGGGCCGTCGATCTGTCGACGACGACTTATCGCCACCATCGTCGGACTCTATCTGCGTCATCGCGATAGCGGCACATAAACAATTCGATGTATCGCACCAATAGACGTAGTGCGCGCTGTGCCGATGCACATCACATCGCGTTGCCGGTTGCAACGAAGGAGGCGAAACGTAATCGATTATCGAAGTCGGATATTAGTAGGCGTAATTAATACGCACCGGGATCGCCCGTTGGGGGGGGGGCGACTATAAAAAGGAACGTCTTACTTAGTCCGCCGGATACAAATGAATTTTTCATCTATCGCCGTCCCGCCGAGGTTGAAAATAAATTATTGCCCGATATAAGAAAAAAATAAGTATTTAATCGACGATATTCACGAAGATCGGCGGAAGGGCGAGAGCATACGGATTTTATTCCCGGAATGCGTCATCCCGTCATCGAAATAACCGAGTTCCGCCGCCAAATCGCTTGCCCTCGGGTCGTATCGACGTCTGGTCTGCTTCGGGGACCTAATTTCGGGAACGAGGCCGATCGGCATAATGCGTCATGATTTCCTCCGTGAATTATCTATCGAGACGCGGGAGCGAGAGGAGAGGAAAATACGGAGAATCACGAAGGGGGAGGACGAGGGGGAGGATGGCGAAGACAACGGTCACGGAGCGAAAGACAAAGTTGTGACGGGGAGGCAAGGTGGTCCAACCAGATCCTTTTGGTGAAACAGGTGCACACGGAGCCGCCATCCGCCGTCCTGGCGTGTGCCGGCTAACTATACGCCTTAATAATATACGGACGCGATCCGTTCACGGCCGGTACGCACGCACACATTAACATAAACACAGGTCGCGCGCGCGCCCGGATGGACACATCGATCGATACGCATGTACGAGCAACAACTGGCCATCGAACGTTTCCGTCGAACTTCTCGTTTCGTAGCGCTCTCAAGTAGGTAACTTTCGCTCAAGGTGCTCTTTCGGAAAAAACCCCGCGTTGTAACGAGGCAAAAATGGTTGTGCAAATATAAATAATCCTGGATTCGCAGCGCGGAGTCGTTAGTGATTTTTACATAATTCTCGTTGCTGGTCGAAAAATATTTGTTTTTTTTTCTTCATTTGTGTACTCTAAAAATATAACGCAATGTAAGTAGAAATTGTTAATTTCATTAATTTTTTCCAGACTTGTTTGTATAATTCTGCGTTCGTATTGAAAGTATCATATTGGTAATCCAGGATAATTATGGTGGCTAAATATTGCAACGCAATCGTGCAAACTTTATGAAATGGTATGCATTCTACCGGTTTGAAAATGTATTTATATAAAAATTCGAATTTATCGAGCTGTCAATTTGAATATGATTTATGTAGATAATTTGAATATTAATATTCTATGGGCTTGAGATTTGCGCGCGCCCGCGTTTTAATTAACAATCCGGTCGGACCACGCTGAAGCGTCTCGAAGCCTTTGGTTACCACGGGGTGCTTCACTTTCAATCGAGCCATTTAGCGTTTAGTGTGTCGTCTCCGATGCATATCGTGCGGGGCGTATCAATTCGTTATCTCCGCATTTCCGCAACCCCCGCGCCAGCGAGTTATGTGGGTGGGTAATGGGGTAAGAGAAACCGGGCGGGCGTCTCGAGAATGCTTCAGGTGTGCGTCGAGTAGGCGGCAAACACGAGGAAAGGCGAAGGCCCCTTACCCTATGCATCCGAGTGCCACTTATACACGATGCGCTCTCGTCGGGCGGATGTGTTGCATTCGCGACGCGACGCGGCACGCACGAGGACACGTACGAACTACACGCCTCGGATTCGGTGGGTGTAGAGGCACTCCACCTCGATGAAGTGACGACGCGCGGGCCGCGTTGTAACAATATTTGCGTCCCGGCAGCGGTCGCTTTTTAAAGAGAGAGAACGCTTTCTCGTAATTATCGCTATCGCCCGTTCGCATCGCGCGGCATCGCGC